>NW_020769992.1:18500-35294 GCF_900518735.1 Pseudonaja textilis
TCTGAGAAGTGCCAGTGGCTTTCCTGATCTAAGCAGAGAATCGCTCAATTTCATCTAGAAAGGAGAGAAAGGTGCAATCAAGAGCAGAGCCTGCACCTGTCCCAAGACTTGTTCCCAGAGAGCTTCACCGAAGGAATTTATCCTTTTCTGATACAACATCCTTTGCATGTGGGTTCAGTCTAATCCCTGCATCAAAGTCAAAAACTGGAGATATAGCATCACAGGTCTCAAAGGTCATAATTACAGCAAGAAGCAACTTCTCCTCTTGGGATTCTGAACTTTTTCCGGGCTCCATTTGTAGAGGAGAGGCTGGAATAAAACATGCTAGTAAAAATTACAAATACACCCCTGGGATCATTGTTCAGTTGTGGTTGTGGTCCTTCCTTCCTGTCAGGGCAAGTCCAGAAAGTAATGCTGGGGAAGAGAGTCCAACACCCAGGGAATTGACTTCTGCTGTCCTTCAACATGGCCTCTTGTCTCCAGAGATTGCTGGGGAAAGTCACTCAGAGCTATGGAGTTTGATGCCACTTCAAGTTAATGCCATTTAACTCTAGTGTTGCCTGTCTTCTAATGACAATCAGCACCCTTGATCTCTGCCCAAGGTTAAGAGTAGAGCCTGTTTGGAATTCTGTTTTATGTCATAATCCCATATATTGATCTTAATTGCAGTCGGTTTTAAAATTGCTTGTGCCTGAAGTGAAATTTCATTCCCCATCTTTTCTAGCAATATTAATCTTGAGATAAAAGCTCATTAAGAAGGAGGAAAGTGATAACTTGTGGACTAGATCATTGGGTAAACAAGGAGAAAAAAATAGAATGGATGGAATTTTTTATTTTTATTTTCTTGTCATTCCTGTGTTACCTTACCATGTTCCTATAATGCACCAAGATTCTTTATATTTTGATTTTTCTTATTTTTTTAAATAAAGAATGGACTGTAAGTTCTTCAGGTGCCATCTATCCATCCCTTCCTTCCTTCCTTCCTTTCTTTCTATCTATCTATCTATCTATCTATCTATCTATCTATCTATCTATCTATCTATCTATCTATCTTTCTATCTATCTATCTATCTATCTATTCCATACTAGCTGGCTTGAAGACCTGCATTCCTATTGGTCCGGAAGCGTCGGGCCATGATTGGACGAAATAAGCACTCATGATTGGTTCGTAAGGGGCTTGCCGCGATTGGGTAAAACCAATCGCGGCAAGTTCAAAAAGCTGTCATTGGATGCCTAGCTGCAGCCGGCTCTATAAAAAGAGCTGCTGTGGCTAGGGTTGCTGTCTCAGAATCTGTTCGCTAAATAAAGAGCTGTTGTTCATTACTCGTGCCTCGCCTCTCTATGGGACCCACCGACCGAATATAGCACTATCTATCCATCTAATCTATCTACCATGTTTCTCACAAAATAAGCCTGGGCCTTATTTTTTTTGACCGCCGAAAAAACAGCTAGGCTGTCTTTTCGGGGGTGACTTAATTTCCTCCCCCACCTAGAGCGGCCCATACGCATGTACCTCTCCACAAGTCTGTTTCTATCAACCGACGAAAGCTCCCCGAAGGCAGAGTCCCCAGACGCTTGGGGGCGAGGCATGGCTGCCCGTGTCCTCTCACCATTAGGCAGTGTCTTTCGGGCGATGGAAGCTCCCCAAGGGCAATCGCCAGCCACTTCGATCGGCCAGTAGAAGTGGCCTCGGGGCTTCCGTCGCCTGAAAGATACTGCCTAATGGCGAGGGGCCATGGGCAGCCAAGCCACACCCTGAAGGGGCTGGGGACTCTGCCTTCAGGGAGCTTTTGTTGGACAATAGAAGCGGCCTCGTGGCAAGGGAAGTACGTGTGTGCGCTCACCCCAAAGCCGCTTCTACCGGCCGATCGAAGTGGCTGGTGATTGCCCTTGGGGAGCATCCGTTGACCAAAAGACACTGCCTAATGATGGGGGAACTGGGGGCTGAGTGTGGAGGGGAACTGAAGGGACAGGTGGGCCACCCTGGCAAGGAGGAGCAGAGGAAGGCCCGTATCCCAGGTCCACCGCTTGGAAGTTCTCCCCCTGAATCTCCCTCAGATTCTTCTCTCGGGGCCTGCAGACCAGATCCTGGGTGGCTCCGGGTTCAAGCTGTGGCTTTTCAGGGCCAGGTTGAGGTGCGATGAGACTCTCTCCTCCTCCAGGAGGTTCCCAGCCGTGTTTGACCGAAGCCGGGTGACGCCCAGAGGGGAGGAAGCCCCTCCTGGGTCAGGAATGAGCCCACCTGTCAGCCTTCAAGATGATCCCTTCTGCATCTTATGTGCTACCTTATTTCTTCCTTACTTTGCATCTTTCTTACTGCTCCATCTTTCGGCTGTCATTAGCAATGGGGGGAGGGGGGAATTGGAAGGGAAGAAAGCTGGAGGTGTTACATTCCTGTAAATAGGAAGGAGGGGGGGAGTATAAATTCCTCTTTTTAAGTTTTGATTTCCATGCCTACTTTTTCTATCCTCTGCGCAGCTGCGAAGTTTTATCAAAATATGTCAAGGTCAATGGACAGAGACCTCATCACCACCTGAAGATGCCCACATGATCATATTCAGAACTTTTAATTGGAAGAGTCTTTTGAACTCTGGGGGGTGGGAACAATTCCATCCCTTTGTATATGTGATCTGCGCACCAAAATCTTTAGATTCAGAATCTTCTCTGTAGCTTCCACTTTGAAATTTAGTAAAAGAAGACCTTTGCTCTGACCATTGGAGTCTGAGTGTTTCTTTCTTGGATTTTGAATGGAGCACAGACTGACATTATTCTGAATCTCACCATCAGCCCACCCGGAGAAAATATCAACTTTTCTTCCGAGGGGGTTTCACATCATGTCATCTCCAGCTAGTGATGAAGATGACCAGGGAGCTGTGGGGGGGGGGCAGTCGATGATGCTACCAGAGGTGCCAGCCACCGACCTGCTAGCCGACCTTACTCTGGAAGAAGTCCCAGCTGAGAGGCCCAGATGGTCGTTGGGTATAGGATGGAGGGATCCCAAAGGCCTCCCCCCTCCTGGGTCAATGTAACCCAAAGACATGCAAGAGAGCAGCTATGGCAGGAAAGGGAAGAGAGGGAATGCATGCTGGATCAAGCCAGACAGCTCCTCAATGATGCTTTTGAGAAGCCTCGCATTGCTCCAAGGTATGGGGGGAAGGGGGAGCAAGTTCATCCAGGGGAAGCCAGGCTGCCCCCACCCTCCCTAGCTCAGCCTATGCCAGGGCAGCATCCGGCTGCAGCCCCGTGGCCTCCAGCGGCAGGTGTGATCCCTGATAGACGCATAGCCCTCAACCTGCCTCCATTGGAAGTGAAATTTGGGGGGAAATCCCAAGGATTTGGGTTTCTTCCTGGCACAAGTTTGGAGCTATATAGAAGAATATGAGAGAGGATTCACTTCTGAAGCAGCCAAGGTGAGATGTGTTACCAGGGCCCTGGAGGGAATAGCGGCAGAGTGGAGGGTGACTTTGTATAATGACAACTCCCCCCAACTGCGGAATCTCAATATCTTTATGACTACATTGAGGAGAAGGTTTGAGGACCCTCTAGCAGAGAGGAAGGCTAGGATCAGAATGAAAACCATAAATCAAGCGGGGAGGTCAGTTGCTGACTACACCCAAGAGTTCCGACAGCTGGCATGCCACATCTGAGACTCTAGAAGGGATCTATATGAATTGCAACTGTGGTACTTGCTAGCGGAAGAAGTGGAAATAGATCTGATTCGAAGCAGACACAGAGGAGGCCCCGTATGGAGCAAACCGCTCCCCCCGCGTCTCCAAGGGGCCCCAAAACCTCGGAAGGGAGGAGTGATGGCAAGACCCAAATCCACTGCCTGTTTTTGATGCAGGAAGGAGGGCCACCGGATTGTGGATTGCAGGGTCAAGTTGGACCCAAAGGGAGCGCAGAGGGCAGGGAGGAAGCCTGAAAGCCCCCCAGCCAAGCCTCGTGAAAATGTGTTAAAGACGGGGGAGGTTGTAGAGGTCACCCCTCCGGCAGGTGGTGAGCTGGGACCTCCGATCTTCCTCAATGAGAGTGAAACTGACTCAGAAGACGTTGTCCCGGTTAGTCCAAACAAGGGCCCCATGACCATCCCAATAAAATTAGGGGTGCTCGCTTCAGGGACTGAAGGATAGATGTTAGCCTTATTAGACTCTGGGTGCACGAGATGCGTAATCAGCATGAAAGTAGTTAAGGAGATGGGCATCAGACTGAGAACTTTAGAAACGCCCATATCCTTTTGCCAACTGGATGGATCTGTGGTGGGAGGTTGCCCTGCACATTTTATAACGGAACCCCTAGAGGTGACCACGGGGACCCATAGCGAGATTCTGTGCTTTATTGTGACCCCTGGAATGGAGCATCCATTAACATTGGGGCTGCCCTGGCTCCGCAAGTGGAATCCCCATGTGAATTGGAGGAAAGGGGGGTTACGGATTCATATCGATCAGTGACCAGAAGGGGAGGAGCAATCCCATCGGAAACTTCAGAACCCGGCTGAGTCAGCCTCCACAGGTGCCAAGAGCTTGGAGGGAGAGGAAAAAATCCCGAAGCAATACTGGGATTTGAGAGAGGTGTTTAGCGAAAAGGCTTCTGATGAGCTCCCCCCTCATTGATCAACAGCCTGTAGCATTGAAATTCTGCCTGGGGTGATGCTCCCAAAACCAAAACTATATTCGATGACACCATGGGAATTGGAGGAGTTGAGATCATTTACCGATAAAAATTTGAAACGTGGTTTCATCCAACCCGCTAGGCCTCGGGTGGCAGCCCCAGTGTTGCTCCACGAAAAGAAAGATGGCTCCAAACGCTTGGTGGTTGACTACCGAAACTTAAATGCTATTTCCATGGAAAACGTGTACCCCCTCCATCTGATGAAGGACATGTTGGGTCACCTGGCCAAAGGAAAGATTTTCACGAAGTTGGACCTGAGAGAGGTGTATTACCAAATTCGAATTAAAGAAGGAGATGAGTGGAAAACTGTGTTTAACTGCCCGATGGGATGTTTCCAGTTCAATGTTCTCCCTTTTGGCCTACTGGGGGCTCCAGCTGTTTTCATACAAATGATCAATCAGGTGCTCCACGAACATTTATATAAGGGGTTTTTGGTTTACCTTGATGATATCCTTATCTACACAGAGACTGGAGATGAACATGTGAAACTGGTGCGCTCAGTGCTACACAAACTGCAAGCTGCTAAATTGTATGCTAAAGTGTCCAAATGTGAATTCCATCAAGAGAAAATTGACTACCTAGGATATCGCATTTCGCACAAGGGCATCAAAATGGACACAGGGAAGGTGCGAGCTGTATTGGACTGGGCCCCGCCGAGGATCCGAAAGCAGCTTCAAAGCTTCTTAGGTTTCGCCAACTTTTACCGGCAATACATCCCATCCTTCACTAAAATAGCAATGCCTATCACCAATCCCTTAAAGACAAAGGGGAGGACAAAACCAAGGCCCAGCAAACCATTGGAGTGGTCCATGGAGTGCCAAGCTGCCTTCGAAAAGCTAAAGCAACTGTTCGCTGCAGAACCAGTACTGAAACACCCGGACATAGATCCCCCTTTCGTGATCCAAGCCGATGCAAGTGATGTGGCTGTCGGAGCGGTCTTACTTCAACTAAATGAGAAGGGAACATTACAACCTTGTGCTTACACCTCTCGTAAGTTGACTGAGACTGAGAGGAGATGGGCCGTCTGGGAAAAGGAAGCTTTTGCAGTCCGTTGGGCTCTACTAACCTGGAGACATTTCTTGGAAGAAGCGAAACACCCATTTGAGGTATGGACTGACCATAAGAATTTGGAGGCCTTAAAGACACCTCGAAAATTATCTCCTAAGCAAGTTAGGTGGGCCCAGTATTTCAAATGATTCAATTTCTCCTTGAAGTACTTCCCGGGAGGAAATAAATTTATGGAGGATGCTTTGAATAGAATGCCTCGATATAACAGTGTTCATCAAGAAGTGATAAGGCCGATCATATCCACCACCCAGTTGGCTGCCCCAGTGGTCACCAGAGTGCAAAAGAAGAAAGAAGAGGTGGAGCTGTCCAATGGATTGATGGAGTGGTTCAAGGAAGCGATCAAAACAGATGAGTGGTTCCTGGCAAATGTGAATAATTGCACTGGGATGGAATTGTTCCCACCCTCCAAAGTCCAAAAGGCTCTTCCAATTGAAAGTTCTGAATATGATCATGTGGGCATCTTCAGGTGGTGATGAGGCCTCTGTCCGCTGACCTTGACATATTTTCATAAAGCTTCGCAGCTGCGCAAAAGGAAAGAAGACTAGGCAAGGAAATAGAAACCAAGAATTTATACTCCCCCTCCTCCTTCTTACCCCCAACACAGGAATGTAACACCTCCAGTTTTTTTCCCCTCCAAGTCCCCCCACCCCCCCGTTACAAATGACAGCGGAAAGAGAGCAATGAGAAATGAAAGAGAGCAGTAAGTATAGGAGCAGAAATGGTGTGGAAGGGATCTTGAGGCTGACATTCAGACCCCCTAGAAAAACGACATTTGTCCCTGTAAGAGAGAATAACATAAAATACATGTTAACAATTGCATACATTTCTATGGTTTATCAGGATAATTTGTATGAAAGTCTTTGACCAGTTCAGGAGCCCTAATATCTTTCTCATTTACCCACTCGGCATAGAATGGAGGAAAATGTTTCCAAGCTATGAGATATTGGAGCCGACCTCTTTATTTCCAAGAGTCTAAAATCTCTTTGGTCTCGAAATGTTGTTCACCCTCAATCAGCAATGATATGGGGAGATCAGTCTGGGTCGGTCTCAGTGTAGAGGTATGCTTGGGTTTCAACAAGCTAACATGGAAAACCGGATGAATTCGACGAAGAGTTTTGGGCAGTGTCAATTGAACTGTGACAGGATATACAATCCGTTCAATTGGGAAAGGACCCACATTGGACCCACATGGCCCAATTTCTTTGACTTCTGGGTGGTCTGTAAATATTTGGTTGAGAGAAAAACTTTGTCGCCTATTTGATAAGACTTCTGTGGAGTTCTCTTTCTGTCAGCAAATTTCTTATGAGACTGGTGTGCATCATCTAATGCTTTACGAGCCACCGGCCAATTGAGTTGAAGTTGAGATATCCATTCATCCAACAATTGGACATTGGGTCTTTCATGAGGAAGCTCAGGTATGGGTACAAAATCTTGCCCCATGGCCACTTTGAACAGGGTAAAGCCAGTACTACTGTGGACAGAATTGTTGTATGCCACCTCCGCAAAAGGTAGAGGATCAGCTCAGTTTTCCTACTGATAGTTTATGTAACACCTGAGGTATTGCTCTAACACTGCGTTAGTTCTCTCACAGGCCCCATTGGTTTGAGGATGGTGGGAGGAGCTTAGATCCTATTAATTTCAAAAATTCCCTCCAAAGGTTTGAGGTGAATTGGACCCCTCAATCCGAAACTATCTGCTCAGGGACACCATGCAGTCTATAGATATGTACAATGAAAAGTTTAGCCAATGATTTCGCTGAGGGAATCTTGGAGCAAGGTATGAAATGTGCCTGTTTGGAGAACAAATCGGTTACCACCTAGATAACTGTGTGCCCAGTACTCTCGAGTAGGTCCACTAGAGATTTCCTTCCAAGGAGAAGTTGGCCTGGCTAAATTCTGTAATAGACCTGGTGGCTTCCCAGGAGGCCTCTTGGCTGAGGCGCAAACTGGACAGCTGGCTACATAAATCTCAATGTCCTTCTTCAATGAGGGCCACCAAAACTGCCGCTTAACCAGGTGTAAGGTCTTCACGAAAGCAAAGTGATTCCTTTCCCAATTGAATGGATTGTGTATTTCTTTCTTGGATTTTGAATGGAGCACAGACTGACAGGTATGTAGATAGATAGATAGATCTACATTGGTAGGTAGGTAGGTAGGTAGACAGAAAGACCTTTTAGATGGATGGATGGATGGATGGATGGATGGATGGATGGACAGAATGCAACAGTGGCAGCAGTTTGGGAAAGTGGAGTTACTTTCCCAAAGTGCTGCCACCACTGCGTTCAAGGCACCAGCTCCACAGGCTCACCCCATTGATCCACTTGCATCGCTCTAGTGCAACAGTCATTAGGGTGAGCCTGTGGCACCGGCACATTGAACTGAGAACCTAATGGGGGTGGGAGGGATAACCACCCCTGTTTTCCTTAGAGCACCCATTCCTTAACTGTCCCCAACCTCCCCTGTCCCTCGTGGGCAGGGACTTGCTTTGCAAGCTGAGGGCAACCATCATATGCACTACGGAGGGGCTCCACTTAGACATCCCAGTCAAACATATACCCCTCACCACAATAGGTCCAATTGAGAGAGACACCCATCTGCCCACAGACCCCAGATGCCTACTGGCCTCTCCATGGGGACGAGATCCCACTGAAGTAGGATTGCTACCCAATTTACAATTCAAGGAAAGACAGGGCCACCAACCTCCATTCCCCAATACAGAATACAGTCAAAAGCAATAGAGTCCATGCAGAAGTTAATAAAAGCATGCCTCGAACAGGAGGTACTGCACAAATGCACCTCCCGCTGCAACACCCCAATCTTCCCAGTCCCAAAACCCAAACTAGAAGGAAAACCTAGTTACTGTTTTGCACACTACATGAAAACCGTCAATAATCACGTGGTGCCAAGCGCACCTGTGCTACCCAACCCAGCCCCCATAATTGCGGAAGGGCCAGCGTCAGCCACCCACTCCACAGTCGTGGGTCTTTGCACAGCCTCCTTTAGCATCCTTCTTTAGACCCTGCTTCACAGGACTGCTTTGCTTTGAGGTGGGATAAAGACATACCGATTCACCCACCCTGTTCCTCAAAAACTTAACTACCTCACTGCCACACAACCCCAATGTTTTTGCATAAATTGCCGGTCAATTTGAGTGAGCTTCCTGACAATAATTGATTTAGGATCTATGACTCATTACTCATTGGTTGTATGGGCCAAGGTCCAGGAGGCTCTGAGTTCTAATCCTCCCTCAGGCAGAAAAACTTCCTGGGGGACTTTGAGCGGATCACCAGGAGACCTTTGAATTTCAGTCCCACCTTAGTTCTTATTGAATTGGGGTGGGAAAGTTGGAAACATTTTCTCAGATTAATGTAAGATACTAAAATTGGAGATTCCTAGAGTGTGATATGGCTGAGTGTCCAATATTGTGTGTTGTGATGGAGGAAAGGGAAATTGTGGGATAAATGCAGTGGTGGGGTTCAAATTCTTTTACTACCGGTTCAGTGGGCGTGGCTTGGTGGGCGTGGCAGGGGAAAGTTACTTCAAAATCGCATTCCCTCCCCACCCCACTAGCCTGCTTTCCAGCTCCATTCTCCTGTGCATGGCAACCAAAGGAGATCCAGCTGATCACCTGGGACTCAGAGAAGAGATGGGGGCGAGGCCAGTCAGAGGCAGTATTTGCCAGTTCTCCAAACCACTCAAAATTTCCATTACCGGTTCTCTAGAACTGGTCAGAACCTACTGAATTCCACCTCTGGATAAACACCTCTTCCATGTGGCACGAAGCCACAAGTCTCTGCCGCCTTCTACTGCTTGTGGGAGAACCAGAGGGATTTGTGCTAATCTTAGACTGACCTTCTTCTGATCCAACAGAGCTTTTATTATCTCCTTAAAATGGAATTTGCAGAGGGATCCTATTCGAAGTTTATGAGACATCAGAATTGATTCCCAATTGATCAGCAATCTCTGTGGTTGGAGAGCAGAGCAGCTTCCATGGGTGCCTCTTCCTAGAAACCTAGAAGTCCCCCCAATTATTCAGTCCCTTCTGGAACCTGGATAAACATTATGTAGCATTAAAGGTTTGTAACCCGGTCAATGATGTGGCTGCCTTGAGACAAGATCCCTGCAACCTCCTCCTGGGAAGAGTCCAAAGGTCCCCTTTCTCTGGAATCTTCCCCAGCCCTTCACAGACAAGACAAGCTTGGAAGAGGAGCAGAGAAATGCTTTAGGTACAAATTGTAGAGTGGAAAATTAAAGGGCCTGAAAACTGCTATTTTATTTCTCTGGTTGATGAAAATATATATATATATATACAGTGGAAATTTCTTTACACTCTTTACACACTTCTTTTTTTATTTCCTTTTTTTTGCTGTGAAGTACATACCAAAATAAAAACAATCCCAAACTGAAATCCCAGACAGCTGTTCTGCTGAGTTCTTTCTGCAAAGGAGGTTTTATCAGGAAATCAAGAAAGACTCATATAAGAGGGATGAAGATTTCACTGCTCAGCTGACATCCAGTCAAACATGGCATTTCACATCATTGTGGCATTTTAGGGAGAGGATCAGGCAACCAGGGTGGTGTTTGGTTCCCACAGTTTCCTCCTAACCTCTTTTCCTGCTCAGTCACTGACCACCCACCCACATGTTTAGCTGCTGTAAGTAGGAATAAGTGCATCAATTGTTTTTATAAGGTGTCATGTTCAATAGCTGTTGCTGAACAGCTGAAGTCCTCTGAATTTTACAGAGGTCTCTTTTGCAATATTTATTGAAAGGGGAGGGAACTGCAAGAATTCCAGATGTTCAACAATTCCCCATTTTGAAACATATAGATATCATTTTCTTTGACTCCTGCATACTATCAAAATGGAAATCAAATAAAAGAAACATTAACAATTCTTCCATTATCATAATGATGTTATATCTCATGTTTTTACATTTCTTATGACTGTGAGATGTTCCTTTGTGTGGCACTTGGGGATGAAGATGCAGAACCTGTCATTTCTCAAAGCCTCTGGACTCCAGTCTCCACCTGCTCTGAGTATCAGGCAAAAGAATTGGCTGTTTGGGGTATCACCCAATTAGGGGAGAGGGGAAGATGCAGGATCTCATAGAAAACCCCCTTCACAGGAAAGGGCAGCTGTGAGAAATTATGCCCACTGGGTCTCTTGGGATGGCAACATCTAAGCAAGAGAGGCTTCAGGGACACCCTTGACCTGGTTTGGTGCAAAGGGCAATGCTTCTCACGGAGATGACCAAACAGCACAGTGGGAGCATGGTCCTTCCAGCTAGCCTCTTTTCCTACTCACTCTTTCTCAACATATGTACAGTTTCAGCCACTGTCAATTGGAATATAACTTGCCGAAATTATTTTTATAAGGTGTCTGGTTCATTGGCAACAGCTACATATTAAATGCCTCTGAATGACTTTCACAGAGTTCTCTTTAGCTAGATTTATTGGAATGAATAGAGAAATACAAGAATTCCAATCATTCAACCATTTCCTATTTGAAAATATATACATATATGATTTTCTTGGATTCCTGCATACCATCAAAGTGTAAATAATTTATGTCTCCTTTCAAATAAAAAGATAAAATGGAGTCAGCCAGTTTAACTGAAGAAACAATGCAATTGTTTAAAGGGATGCATTTCTTCCAATATCACAATGGTGTTATGTCTCATGTTTTTACATTTGTTTTGGCGGTGAGATGCTCCTTTGTGTTCAGGTCTGGCCTCAGAAGGATAATGTGGCATTTGGGGATGAAGATACAGATCAGCAGACCAGCACTGGAGGCCAGGATGGAGAAGATCTGCACAGCCACCATGTATTTCCCTTTGGTGCTCAGGTAGGTGGGCACAAAAGTCACCCAGACACCGCAGAAGACCAGCATGCTGAAGGTGATCAGTTTGGCTTCGTTGAAGACACAGGGCAGATTCCTGGCTAGGAAAGTCACCGTGAAGCAGATGGCAGCCAGGAAGCCCATGTAGCTGAGGGTGACGTAGAACATGACAACGGCCCCTTGGTTGCATTGCAGGATGATCTCTCCAGGCTGGGAGTGGAGGTCAGCGTCAGGGAAGGGGGGAGAAACTCCCAGCCAGATGGAGCAGATGATCACTTGGATAGCAGAAGAAGACAGGATGATGGAGTTGGCCAAGCTCTTCCCCAACCATCTCTTCACTTGGTTTCCTGGTTTTGTGGCCAGGAAAGCCAGCACCACCATTATGGTTTTGGCCAAGAGGGAAGAAACAGCAACTGAGAAGATGATGCTGAAAACTGTTTGTCGGAGAAGGCAGGTGGCTTTCCTTGGTTGACCAATGAAGAGAGAAGATGACAAGAAGCAAAGCAGGAGGGAGACCAAGAGGATGTAGGAGAGGTCCCGGTTGTTGGCTTTGACAAGGGGAGTTTCTCGGTATTTAATGAAGACGATTAAAACAAGGCCTGTGGTTAGGAACAAGAATAGGGCTAATGAAACAAGGATGATGCCCAGAAATTCTTCATAAGACAGGAAGGTTATCACTTTGGGGATATATTGGACTCTTTTTTTATTTGGGAATTTATTATCTGGACACTTGGTGCATTTTTCTGTATCTGAGGAGGGAAAAAAACCAACCGCATATTTCTTTGTCCTTTGCATTTCAAGATATATTGTACGTTCTTTGGCAACAAGTGATTATTGAGAGCATCTTCTGGGATGGATTTCTTAATCTTTCCAGAGATAGAAAATAAGTGTATCACTTGTTAAAAAATATAGCTACGATATATTTTTGATAGGCTATGAAATTGAGGGAAGCTTTGGACTTGAAATATTTCCTTTGTAATGTTCAGAATATTATAGGAACCTCCATTACTAAAGGAAAATAATGAATCAATTAATCTTTCTAGAGAAACTTCCGTGCAAGATGGCAAATCTTGTCATACTTGCCTCAGAGCTGGCTGGCAGATCAAGTGACTGTTGCAAATAATTTGGAGCAGTGGTGGTACGGGCGCAGAAACATACAGGCATACCTATCTATGCCGCCACATTGTGTATCTCATACATCATCAACACCTTTTCAGTATTCCTCAAAGGGAACCCATGTTACACTGCATTGCAGTCCTCCTTGCAGGAGATGGACGTAAAACAATTACTTGTGTTTCAAGGAACTCAGGTGTTCCTAGAGAAGTAAATGTGGAAGGAAGGACACATCCAAGCTAAAAAGAAGAAATATTTTCTCTGGCAGTAGTAAAGCTTGTCCAATCTGCCACAGCCACCTCTCTCTATCCAGCCCTTCCTTCACAGTCTTTTTGCTCTTCTGTTAGATAAGAAATGAGGCATTTTGGAAATAAACCAGAAACCAATTAAGCTTTAAAGTGTGTTTTAATTCACACTTTCATGACAATGATCTGGATGGATCCAGTTCCACCAGGCCTCCCATTTTCCTCTGGTGTCACCCACCTTTCTGAGTGGAGAAGGTCCCCTCCGGACAAGGAATGCAGTCATAACAGCAAACTGGCTCTCCTTCTCGAGCCCTCTTGACAAATCCAGGACGACAACTTTCCACACATTCAGATTGAGGAAAGGACTGAGCAGAAAGAAAACAGGATTGCCAAAGGAAATGTGTTAGGACTCTCCGTCCATGGAAAATGGACGTAAAAATGGATATTAGGCAAGATATTAGATATTAGCCTCTGGTCTTCACTTAAATAAAGACAAAATCTCTCACTATTTCCAAATGATTGGAGATATAACTTCTGGAAGATTCTTCCTTTAGTTCCTCTCTTTTGCTTTTGGCATCTGACATTGCCAAAAAAAAAAAAGGACTTTATTAAATAGAAAAGTCTGGAGAGATGGAACCAATGGTGGGATTCTACTGGTTCTGTCCAGTTGTATAGAACTGGTTGTTATGATTCCGCGCAGTTTGGAGAACTGGCAAATCGCACCACTAACTGGGCCCGCCCCTCTCTGCCTGCCCCTCCCCTCCATGCCCAGTCAGTTCTTTTTTTTTGTAATTTTTTTTTGAGTTTTCACAAAGAGAAAAAAAATACAAATAAAACATCTCTTTTGAAAGTAGCATAATCCCGGGTTACATTCTTCGTACAGACACAAATTCAGGTTCATCCTCATTTTTATATTCTATTCCATATCTTTTTACTATTTTACATTTTCTGCATAGCTTCTCCCCTCTTTTTATTTTCTCAATTTTAATTATCTCATCTCATCTCAATTCAAATCATTGTATTTATATTTTTTGTCTGTCCTGTTTCAATTATCTATTATCTTTTCGCATTAAACTAAATTTCTCCTGTAGTTACTGATTGGAGTATGATGCCTTTATATCTTTTCCCTAAAGTTGTAACATTCAATATAATACATAACTTCCATTCGGATTCTGCTTGGTAGACTCTTAAAATACACACTGTATTCTTAAAAAAAGAAAAAATTATAAATATATATAATTAAAACAACACATTCCATTCCAATTCAATACTATCATTAATATTAATATTCATTAAAATCTTAACTTCTTTTACATTACTTTTCAATTAAATATCATACTTCTATGGGAACAATTATAAGCTTTCCATAATTAACCCCCCCCTCACTTATATTTTATAAAACTAATTAAATGTTCCCATTCCTTCCTAATTCAATTTTCTCATTTATTTTATTTCACTTATTTTATTCACAAACATTTCACTAAATTACACTAAATATTTTATCCCTCATTTTAATCATACGTTGTTTCCAATTTTCTAAAGTTATTTCTATTACTAATATAACAATACAATCTTATGTACCTTTTTACAGAATCCCTTTTTCAGTTAGATTTTCACCCATGATCTCTAAATAGGTCCTGTTTCTCTATATCTTTTTCCGGTCCTTTGTAACTTCTTATCCTTTCCTTCTTCCCTCTCTTCTTCTCTCTCCCCTTTTTACCCCCTTGTCTGTCTACCTCTATTTCTCTCTTCTGTATTCCCCTTTTCTGTTGCTTTCCAATATTATACTTATTTTTTGAATTATTTTTTTCTTTGGTTATTTTAAGTCTTAAATTCTCCATTCTCTTTCCCCCCCTTTCCTTTTTCTTCCCTACATAAAATTGCTTGTTCATTAAAGATGGCTTCTTCTTTGTCCCAGTCTTCTTGTTTTGCAGTCGTTTCTTGTTCTTTCTCATAGTTCCAAATCTCCATTTCTAAGAATTGAAAAACAAAGCCAAAAGAACCCTTTCCTTCTTGTGCATCCTCTTTGTACTTTTTAAGTTCCATTTTCAATTCATCCAGAAGTGGTGCCATTGTATAAATTTTTAAACAACCACCCGATTGATTTTAGTCATTCAAATAACCAAGAATCCAAAGATCACCAAATAATCCAAATACACACAAGCTGTTTCTTTTTTGCTCTTTTTTGCTCTTTTTTTTCACTTTCTCTTCCTGGGGTTACTATTTAGTTGCAAAGTTTCAGTTAAAATGTATCTTTTAGAAGTCTTGTTGAAGTTTTACTGTAGATTCTTTTAAATTCCAGGCAGTCTCCTCCCTCTTCCAGATCCTGCCCTTATTCTTTTTCTCTCCCTTCCTGCTTATGAAAAAGAAAGTTTTTAATGTCCAGAAATCTTTATTATCCCTTTCACTTTTTGTTTTATTTTCAACTTAATTGCCTATTGATGTCAAAGTGGATTTTTCCGATTTCTTATTTAAGTCTCTTAGTTGTCAGTATAGGGAAGGAGAGAGAAGAAAAAAAACCCCAAACCTTTCCCTTTTCAGTTTCCTTCGCTGACACCACACCAAGACCGCACTATACAGTAGAATTCAACAGAGCTCCTGCCCTGGGATAGAAGGTGTTTTTCAGCCTATTTGTCCTCGTTTTTATTATCCTGCACCATCTGCCAGATGGTCATAGTTCTAAAAAAGGGTTCCAGGATGAGATGGATCTTTGAGGATGTTTTGAACTTTCTTAAGGTAGCGGAAACTCTAAAGCTCTTCCAAAGAGGGGAGAGGGCAACCCACGATCTTCTGGGCAATGACATTCACCCTCTGGAGTGCTGTCCTATCTGCCCCGGTGCAATTGGCAAACCCTAGAGAGGTGCAGTCAGTTAAAATGCTCTCTATGGTGCAGCGGTAGAAGGTCACCAGCAGTTTTCCATTCAGTGGTTGTTTCCTGAGAAGTCCCATGTAGTATGATCTCTGCTGGGCCCTTTTGACCAGCGCTGCAATGTGAGCACCCAGGTCAGGTCCTCTTTTAGGGTAACAGCCAGAAACTTAAAACTGGCCACTTGCTCCTCTCGGTCTCCATTGATAAGCAAGGGCTGGAGGCCCGATCTGTTCCTTCTATAGTCCACTATAAGCTCCTTGGTCTTTATTGGTGTTGAGGACCAAGTTATTGTCTCCACACCACGAAAGCAACTGGACTGTGTTGTCCAGATAGTATATAGTTAATTGGGAATTGGGAGCTGTCCCCTTAAGGGAATGTCTCATGGGAAATGTGGTTAATGCCACATGGGAAATGTAGTTCATGTCGTGTGGTTAGATCTGTAATCCTGATTGGTCACTGAATTGACCCTTGGTTGGGTTGGGGGAGTTGCCTTTACTCTTGCTTGGACTCCAGCAACGTGCTTGAGTCTCACCCTTGGCTCTATCATTATGGGATGAAGATCACTATACTTTCACACTATGAAGTCAGCTATGCAAAGATTTGGACATTAGATGAATCTCGACATAACTGTGAGTGATACCTTGAGGATGCCTTGTGATGCAATAAAGAAACTTTCTGTCAGATGGTGCTCCATTCAAAGTTCAAGAAAGATTTCATAGATTAAAGATATCTTTTATTGAAAATGAAGTGGTAGCAACCGTAGAATTCTGAATCTGAGAAATTAGGCACGTAAATCACATATACAAAGTGATGGAAATGATCCCACCCCCCATAGTTCAAATGATTCTTCCAATTAAAAGTTGTGAATATGATCATGTGGACATCTTCAGGTGGTGATGAGGCCTCTGTCCGTTGACCTTGGCATATTTTGATAAAGGTTTGCAGCTGCACAGAGAAAAGAAAGCTAAGCGAGAAATAGAAACCTAAGCAAGA
>NW_020769993.1:1867-35289 GCF_900518735.1 Pseudonaja textilis
GAAGGAAGGAAGGAAGGAAGGAAGGAAGGAAGGAAGGAAGGAAAGAGCACAGTCCCACCTAAAATTCCTCTCATTCCTGAGGTTTTCTTTTGCACAAAATGTTCCCTTTCCTTCCTTCTCTTCATTTATATTTGTATCCCTTTCATTCTACCACACCACACAGAAGACACACACACACAAACACACAGACACCCCTGTGTTCCTACCTTCTGTTCCCGGGCTTGCTTTTTGCTAGTCATCTTGTACAACTTATGTACTTTCTTGGTGTTCAATTCAGTAAACTTGGAGGCAAATACCCATAGATTCCTGAAAGGAGGTGAACAGCTATTTTGATTTTCTCTTTTTAGGAGCTGGGCCAGAAGCCCAGACTTTTCATGCCGGAGGAAAGAGATGTCCCAAAGAAGCAGTGATGGAGAGATGCTTTCTTCTGGGGCCCAAAAGTTCCCTCTTACACAAAAATGTCTTACTTCAAACTTGAGTGATGAAGACTCCCAAGATAAAGTCTGCAGAGTCTGATACAAGCATGGCATGACCAGTCTGCTACTTTTCTTGATTACTGCAAATGCCGGTATTGTGGTTTTCTAGGGGTTTGGACTAAAATGTGGATTTTGTTTTTAACACTCATATTTAACAACATAATTCCAAATAGGGGAATTCAACAATTGGAGACAGCATCTCATTTGAGGCATTGCAGCCGGTATTCAAGGGGAGTTGGACTGTTTGCCTGTGGCTATGTAGAGATTCCTCTTTTAACTCCATCCCCAGGTTCTGCCTCTTCTTCCTTAGACCTCCAAACTCAAAAGGACTCCTGACTCACAAATCTGACTGGAACTTCTGGACAAGAGAGGGAGGGAGGGAGAGAGAGAGATTGCAGAATTGGTGAGCAGGCAAATCACCACCTCCATTCTTTAAGAACTTCCTGTTCAGGGTGGATTTTCAAACATTCAGCCATGTGGTCTCCTACCTTGAGCAGGCAACTCCGACTTTGCTCCAGCTGCTCTTCCTCTCTAATGGCTTTTTTTCTGGCTCATCCAGATGCTTCAGGGACTTCTTCACTGGGCTCATCAGCTCTTTGCACTTGGGAGACAGAAAAAGCAAAGCTCCATGTGAGTTGCACATCAGAAGGAAGGCGAGGAAAGGGAGAGCCCGATTGAGGCAACCTTTTGAGGCTAGGGGCCTATTTGAATCTGGGGGAGGGGATCTGCTTTGGGCCCCCTCTCAAAATGGCAGCCAGAGGAGTCTTCCCCGTTCCCAAGACAAGTCACCAGGCTACAGAGACGACAACATTGGAGTGGGAGGTTCCACTCTTGCAAAGCAGACTCTCTTTTCATCCCATTCTCAGAAGATCTACAATTCTCCTGTGTTAAATTGGTTGTGGGAAAAGTCCTTTTCCATTAAGATGAACCTGCCAGGGACCGTGTTTGGCTTTCCAGCATGTCAGCCACCTTAACTGAGAAGGGGAAGAAAGTGAGAGGGCGAAGGAGCCTGAGGTGAATCCAGAGAAACACCTGGAGCCACACGGTCTCAAGCCCCATGTGACTGGGCAAGACCAAGTAAGTGAAAGCGATCCAGAGTTCAGGATGGGATTTAACACTTGTCTGGGGAGACCCTAAAATCTTGGAGAAGGTGCCAGAGGTTCCCCACCTTTCTTGAGGAGAATTCATTCAGGTGGAGGAAGGGAGCTTTTGTTTTGATCCAGAGGGACCGATCGTTTCATGAAAGAGGCAGTCCTCGACTTACAACCATGAGAAGCTACAGCGGCACTGAACCAACTGACTTATGACCCTTACAGCTGTTGCGGCATCCTCCTGCCACTAAGAGATGGCAGGGGGGTGTTTGAGGTGCCAGCCCCGCAGGCTCACCCCATTGACTGTCGCACTACTCTGAAACCGGCGCCTTGAATATGGCAGCACATTGGGGAAATTAGAGTAAAGCCGACGCGACCACATTCGAGGCACCGGCTCTGGAGTGGTGCAACAGTCAATGGGGTGAGCCTGCAGGGCCAGTACCTTGAAGGCCCCCCTTGTCAGTCTGTGCTCCATTCAAAATCCAAGAAAGAAACACTCAGACTCCAATGGTTAGAGCAAAGGTCTTCTTTTACTAAATTTCAAAGTGGAAGCTACAGAGAAGATTCTGAACCTAAAGATTTTGGTGCGCAGATCACATATACAAAGGGATGGAATTGTTCCCACCCCCCAGAGTTCAAAAGACTCTTCCAATTAAAAGTTCTGCATATGATCATGTGGGCATCTTCAGGTGGTGATGAGGCCTCTGTCCGTTGACCTTGACATATTTTGATAAAACTTCGCAGCTGCGCAGAGGATAGAAAATGTAGGCATGGAAATCAAAACTTAAAAAGAGGAATTTATACTCCTCCCCTCCTTCCTATTTACAGGAATGTAACATCTCCAGCTTTCTTCCCTTCCAATTCCCCCCCTCCCCTCGTTGCTAATGACAGCCGAAAGATGGAGCAGTAAGAAAGATGCAAAGTAAGGAAGAAATAAGGCAGCACATAAGATGCAGAAGGGATCATCTTGAAGGCTGACAGGTGGGCTCATTCTTGACCCAGGAGGGGCTTCCTCCCCTCTGGGCCTCACCCGGCTTCGATCAGACATGGCTGGGAATCTTCTGGAGGAGAAGAGAGTCTCATCGCACATCAACCTGGCCCTGAAAAGCCACAGCTTGAATCCAGAGCCACTCAGGATCTGGTCTGCAGGCCCCGAGCGCAGAATCTGAGGGAGGTTCAGGGGGAGAACTTTCAAGCGGTGGACCTGGGATACAGGCCTTCCTCTGCTCCTCCCTGATAGGGTGGGCCTGCCTGTCCCTTCAGTTCCCCTCCACACTCAGCCCCCAGTTCCCCCATCTTTAGGCATTGTCTTTTGGGTGATGGAAGTTCCCCAAGGGCAGTCACCAGCCACTTCGGTAGAAGCTGGTAGAAGCGGCCTTGGGGTGAGCGCACACACATACTCCCCTCGCCACGAGGCTGCTTCTATTGTCCGACGAAAGCTCCCCGAAGGCAGAGTCCCCAGCCCCTTCAGGGCGTGGCTTGGCTGCCCATGTCCCCTCGCCATTAGGCAGTATCTTTCGGGTGATGGCAGCCCCGAGGCCGCTTCTACTGGCTGATTGAAGTGGCTGGTGATTGCCCTTGGGGAGCTTCCATCGCCCGAAAGACACTGCCTAATAGTGAGAGGACACGGGCAGCCATGCCTCACCCCCAAGTGTCTGGGGACTCTGCCTTCGGGGAGCTTTCGTCGGTCGATAGAAACAGACTTGTGGAGAGGTACATGCGTATGGGCCGCTCTAGGTGGGGGAGGAAATTAAGTCACCTCCGAAAAGACAGCCTAGCCATTTTTTTCGGAGGTCAAAAAAAATAAGGCCCAGGCTTATTTTGTGAGAAACATGGTAGATAGATTAGATAGATAGATAGTATTATGTTCGGTCGGTGGGTCCCATAGAGTGGTGGGGCACGAGTAATGAACAACAGCTCTTTATTTAGCGAAGAGATTCTGAGACAGCAACCCTAGCCACAGCAGCTCTTTTTATAGAGCCGGCCGCAGCTAGGCATCCAATGAGAGCTTTTTGAGCTTGCCGCGCTTGGTTTTACCCAATCGCGGCAAGCCCCTTATGAACCAATCATGAGCGCTTATTTTGTCCAATCATGGCCCGACTCTTCCGGACCAATAGGAATGCAGGTCTTCAAGCCTGCTAGTATGGAACAGATAGATAGATAGATATCGATAGGTACATATAGCTAGATGATAGAGATAGTTATGGATGGATAAATAGATATAGAGATAGATAGATAGATAGATAGATAGATAGATAGATAGATAGATAGAAAGAAAGAAAGAAAGAAAGAAAGAAAGAAAGAAAGAAAGAAAGAAAGAAAGAAAGAAAGAAAGAAATGGATAGATCGCACCTGAAGAACTTACAGTCCATTCTTTATTTAAAAAAATAAGAAAAATCAAAATATAAAGAATCTTGGTGTATTATAAGAACATGGTAAGATAACACAGGAATAATAAGAAAATAAAAATAAAAAATTCCATCCATTCTATATTTTTCTCCCTATTTACCCAATGATCTAGTCCACAAGTTGTCACTTTCCTGCTTCTTAAGGAGCTTTTATCTCAAGATTAATATTGCTAGAAAAGATGGGGAATGAAATTTCACTTCAGGCACAAGCAATTTTAAAACCGACTGCAATTAAGATCAATATATGAGATTATGACATAAAAGAGAATTCCAAACAGGGTCTACTCTTAACCTTGGGCAGAGATCAAGGGTGCCGATTGTCATTAGAAGACAGGCAACACTACAGTTAAATGGCATTAACTTGAAGAGGCATCAAACTCCATAGCTCTGAGTGACTTTCCCCAGCAATCTCTGGAGACAAGAGGCCATGTTGAAGGACAGCAGAAGTCAATTCCCTGGGTGCTGAATTCTCTTCCCCAGCATCACTTTCTGGACTTGCCCTGACAGGAACGAAGGACCACAACCACAACAGAACAATGATCCCAGGGGTGTATTTGTAATTTTTACTAGCATGTTTTATTCCAGCCTCTCCTCTACAAATGGAGCCTGGAAAATGTTCAGGATCCCAAGAGGAGAAGTTGCTTCTTGCTGTAATTATGACCTTTGAGACCTGTGATGCTATATCTCCAGTTTTTGACTTTGATGCAGGCGTTAGACTGAAGCCACATGCAAAGGATCTTGTATCAGAAAAGGATAAATTCCTTCTGTGAAGCTCTCTGGGAACAAGTTTTGGGACAGGTGCAGGCTCTGCTCTTGATTGCACCTTTCTCTCCTTTGCAGATGAAACTGAGTGATTCTCTGTGTAGATCAGGAAAGCCACTGGCACTTCTCAGAGTCTTTGCATTTCTCCAGCTGTTCCTGTTGTTTGTGTTAAAAACAGGAAGTGGATTGATTCATGCCACGAATGATGGACCTCCTGCTTCTGCTGCTGCTGGTGTCCCCATCAGTCTGTGGGAAGCTGAGAAGGAAATGCCCATTGAGTTTGGAGCACCAGGATGGCTACAATCCATGGAGCTTTTACAGGCCAGGAGACCATCTCATTGGTGTGGTCACAACTGAAACATGGGTGTCGCCTATAATGTTGCCCTTCAACAGCCCTCCTTCCATACCTTCTCCTTGGTAAGTCATGCAGGGTGATGGAGTTGCACTCCCTCCATGTGCAATTCTCACACTCTCCTTTTTTTTCTTATTTCATTTATTTTTGTACCCAGGACCTGTCTAATTTCCTGAATGATTGTTATTTCCATGCCTTCCCTCTTTTGCCTTATTTTGTGGAAGAGAGTAAAATCCAAAGATGGAGTTTTAAAAGGACCTAAATGAAATCCAGATGATTTTCCTTTCTCAGTTCATTCCTGAGTTCATCACTTGAATAATGACCTTTGTTTAAGTAACAATTGAAACAATTGTAGTTGCCTCTCTCATTTGCATAATTGATCTTTCAATTTGGATCAATGTTGGCCTAAGGCTTAGTAGGTTTGTGAAGGATTATATATTTTAAAAATATTTGTTGTTGCTATTGAATATAATAACATGAATATTGTTTTTACAATAGGAAGAGTTCTGCTCAAACAAATACCCCAATATTAATTTTTGCTATTCAAATGGTCCACAAGAATTCCCAGCTCCTGCACAATCTCACCCTGGGCTACAACTTCCATGACAACCATATGAGTCCTTTCCGCACTTCAGATGCCTTGCTGGACATTCTTTCCACTGGAGAAGCCAATGTTCCCAACTACGGCTGTGGGAGGAAGGAGAACCTCCTGGCTCTGATTGATGGAGCTGCCAGGGAGATCTCCATCCAAATGTCAACATTAGGAGGCACCTACAAAATCCCACAGGTTTGTGTGTGTTCTTTTCTATCTAAGGTGAGTGGGGTGGTGGGGATGAACAACAGATCCAATATCTTCATAGAATTCAAGAACAGCTTTTCAGAATATTAGGGAACATATAAACTATGTTTTAGTCGATTATGTTCATCTTCAAATTCACCATTAAAGGCCTGAAGAGCCATAAGGTCCTTATAGAGGATATTCTACTGAATATTCAACTATTAAAAAACTATCCATCGTTTGAGGTTCTCCATTAGTATGTTCATTTTCACATATCAATAATATCTGCCTTATCCAATTGGAATCAAGTTGGCAAGAGTCCTGTCTATGTATAAAAAATTATTGAGATCACAGGATCTGAAGAGGATCTTTGGGGTGGATAAAAGGAGTTCAGCTCCTGCCCTCAGACATACAGTAAGTTATGAATTTATAACATTTCTACTTTGTATAAATTCAGGGTATATAATTATTGGTTTAAAATTAAAGCGAGTCCCAAAACTGGCAACATTTCAATTAAAGACTTATTGGATTGTACAACTGACAATTTGTGTTAGGAGTTGCGGTCTCTTAGTCTCTTGTACATCTGGAGAAGAAGCTGAAAAATTGTTCCACAAAGAATTTGGGATATAGAAGCTGAGAAAGAGGTTTCAGTACTCAGAAATAGCATATAAAACTGCCCTATATCTTAGATCCAAACAATGTATTTGACATCTGCTAATTTGAATCTAATAGTTGGAATTGTGGGGGTGACACGGAAATTCACCTTGCATTTTTAATTGTTTTTTTATTTAATATGATTTTGCATTCCATTTTTATATACAATCTTGTTAAATATTTAACTGTCTAAAATATTTAAACTGTGACTAAGGAACAAACTATTCTGATATGTTCATCAGAACAAAATTGGGTTTGTCAATAACTAATATTTTGGAGTTGATCTGGACCACATTATAACATATTATTTGTTCTGTCGCCAGAACAAAGTAGGCTCGAGACAGGAGTTGGGTTCAGCTCTTTATTAACTGTCAGTAACTTCAACTAAACTTGAGCCGCAGCAGCCTCTTATATAGTGGCTGCTGACGGCTCACAACCAATGGTATCATTTTAAACTTCCCGCCGTTTAGGCAGCCAATCAATATGCATTGTTAACCACCAATCGCTAGGTGGTATTGTTGTGGAGCGATGGTAAGGAAGAGGCATGAGACCAGAGCGTACAAACTAACAGGCTTTATTACAGGGAATAAAGGGTTGTCGCGTCTGCTTGCTAACTTGCAGACCAGCGGGCGACAACGGGTTGGCTCTGCTCGGCAGCCGGCTTATATAGCCAGCTATCAAACGGAGCCAACCAATGGGAGCTGCTAGTGCTCCCGCTCAAACAGCGGACCTGGTTGGAAACTCCAACCAGTTCCACAGACATAACACCCCTCTCCCCCAGCTGGGAGCATGCATAGTCCTGTAGATACGTGGGTTGCCTTCGTTGGTGACCAGAGCGTCGCAGTTCGGGTGAACTGTCGGCCGGAGTCGAGTTCAGGTCCTCGGAACGTGCCTCGGGGATTGTCGGGGCACGAGCTTGCCCCGGCGAAACGTCCTGGGATGCTGGCGAAACCTCCTGTTCAGGTTGGCCCAGCCGGGACTCGAGGTTCGGCTGGTCAGCTGGGTCGCTCGGTGGCTGCATCGGTGACTCTGGCCGGAAACTCGGGCTCTCATGCCAGCCCTCTCGCTCGTCAGGGACAACCAGGTTCCGCAGGGGATCTGCATCAGGCGCTGGTGAAGCGTCGTTGGCGCTGGCAGGGTGGCACGGGGTGGTGACTGCTGCGCCTTTCCGCCTCCTTCTGAGCTGGTCCACGTGTCTGTGCCACAAACGCCCATCCTCCAGGAGGACCCTGTAGGACCTGGGACCTGTGACTGACACGACCTGTCCAGGTACCCACAACGGCTTCCCCGCGTAGTTCCTGGCGTATACCAGGTCTTGTGGGGCGAAGTCTCTGACCAGACTGTCGGACCCTAAAGGGGTGTCTGGGCAATAGTGGGGGTGTAGCCTGTCCAGGGTGGTTCTGAGGCATCTCCCCATTAGAAGTTTGGCAGGAGACTTGTTGGTGGTGGTGCAGGGCATTGTGTGCTGGCTGAGCAGGAAACGAGACAGCTTAGAGTGCCAATCCTCTTGGCCAAACCTGGCAAGTGCCTCCTTGGCTGACCTAACTGCTCTTTCTGCCATCCCGTTGCTAGCGGGATGGAATGGTGCTGTAAGGACGTGTCTGATGCCCAAGTTAGCGGTGTACATGCTGAATTCACATGATGTGAACTGTGGGTCATTGTCTGAAACCAGTGTGTCAGGAAGCCCGTGGGTGACAAATAAACGGGTTAGGGCTTTGACTATCGCCTGGGTGGTGGTTGAGGGCAGTAGGGCTACGTCAATCCACTTGGAGTATGAATCTATGACCACCAAGAAGGTCCTGCCATGCACAGGCCCAGCCAGGTCAACGTGTAGGCGGGACCAAGGGGCGTTTGCGCTCTCCCATCTGGTGGGCGTGGCAGCTGGAGGGGCAGCCCTGGTTTGTAGGCAAGGTTGGCAAGAGCTTACCCAGTTGGCGATTTCAGCGTCCATGCCGGGCCACCAGACGTAGCTGCGGGCCAGGGCCTTCATTCTTACGATGCCCGGATGACCCTCGTGAAGCATTTTCAGGATGGGCACTCGAAGGGATGCTGGAATGACCACTCTTGTTCCCCACAATAAGCAACCTTGTAACTTAGACAGCTCCTGCTGGCGGGTTTTAAAAGGGACAAAGTCAGTTGTACATTTAGTTTCTGGCCACCCCCTTCCCACCCAATCCAGAACCTGGGCGATGATTTTATCTTTTTTTGAATGCGCCGCGATGTCCTCAGCTGTCACTGGGAGCTTGAGTTCGTTGACCTCAAAAATGGCGTGGATAGGCGCCGGGTCTTCGACTGGGACTGGCAGGGGACAGCGACTAAGGGCATCGGCGTGGCTCAAGTTCTTGCCGGGGCGATGCACCAACTTGAATGAGTAGGCGGCCAGAAACAAGGTCCATCTGGTCAATCTGGGTGAAAGTACCTGTGGGGTTTGCTTATCTCCAGACAGAAGTCCTAAAAGAGGTTTGTGATCAGTCACTAACTCAAAGTGGTGGCCAAACAAGAATTCGTGGAACTTCTTAACTGCGGCCACTGCAGCCAGAGCCTCTTTATCGATTTGGCTGTAGTTCCTCTCAGTTGGAGAGAGAGTCCTGGAAAAGAAAGCAATGGGTGCCTCGGAACCGTTGGGAAGTCTGTGGCTCAGGACAGCCCCACTGCCAAAAGGGGATGCGTCAGCAGCCAGGACCAGGGGAAGACGTTGATCGAATTGCACTAGAACCGCTTCTGATGTGAGCAAGGACTTGACCGACTTGAAGGCATGGGCTTCCTTGGGTCCCCAGTGCTAGGGTGAGTCTTTATCTAGTAGCCTATGTAATGGTTCAGCAACAGATGCCTTGTGCGGGAGGAATGAGGCATAGAAGTTCAGGAGCCCCAGGAAAGCTTGAAGTTCAGTTTTGTTGGTGGGTGTGGGGCCTCATGGATGGCCTTCACCTTGGACTCAACGGGATGGATGCCAGAGGCATGTATTCTATAACCCAGAAAGTCCACCTGCCTAGTGGCGATGGCACACTTCTCCCTCTTAAGTTTAAGGCCATGCTGCGTAAACCTCTGTAGCACTGACCTGACTCTCTGAATGAGCTGGGGCCGGTTCGTGGCTGAGACTAAGATGTCATCGAAGTAGGGCACCACCCCTGGGAGACCCTGGAGAATCCTCTCCATGAGTGACTGAAAAATGCCTGGGGCCACGCTGACCCCGAATTGGAGGTGCTTGCATTTGAATGCCCCCCTGTGTGTGACTATAGTCTGTAATTCCGCTGTCTGCTCATCGACAGGGAACTGTTGGTATGCCTGGGACATGTCTAACTTGGCGAAAATGGTGCCGGGTTCGAAGGTGTGTAACAGATGCTGAATAACGGGGACTGGGTATGCGCTGACCTGTAGATAGCGGTTGAGCGTGGTTTTGTAATCTGCGCAGATTCTCAAACTGCCATCTTTCTTGAGTGGGGTGACTATGGGGGTCTCCCATTTAGCGAAATCGGTGGGTTCTAGCACCCCTTGCTTAAGTAGTTTGTCTAGTTCAGTGTCCAATTTGGGACGGATGGCAAAAGGCATCCTACGTGGTTTTAAATGAAGAGGTGTTGCCTGGGGGTCTACTGAAAATGATATGGGGGTGCCCGAATAACAACCCAGCTCATTGCTAAATACATCGGAAAAATCAGAAAATAGTGTATCTACATCAGAAGTTGAGACAGCATGTATTCCGGTTACACTAAGGCCGAGAGAGGGAAACCAATCAAGTCCCAATAGACTAGGGAGAGTACCATTAACCACCACTAGAGGCAGATGGCCCTTAAAGATTTGGAATTGAACAAGGAACTTGCCTTTCCCGAGGACAGGAATGTTCTTGCCCTGGTAGTCCCGCAGCATCAGGTGGCATCTTTGTAACTGTTTCCTTGACAGCCTGGGCTGGATCCTCTTCAGGGTATCCCAGGAGATGATTGAGAGCGCGGATCCCATGTCCACCTCCATCCTGCAGGGTTTACCTTCTAGGAAAACAGAGATTTTAATTTTATCAGGGGTTAGGGAGGTATGGTTAGCGTGGTAGCAGGTATAGCAGTCCTCCATTTGCCTTTGGGAGTTAGAAGCTGGTGGAGTTCTTTGAGGTAAAGATCGCCCTGCTTGGCAAACTCGAGCGATGTGACCCTTCTTTTGGCAGTTCAGGCAGATGGCGTTTCTGAACTTGCAGGATGCCCTAGGGTGGCAGCCTCCACAGGTTAGGCACATGGGAGGTTGTTTGGGGATGAAGTTATTTCTCTGCCCCGCTCCTACCTGTGAAGGCTTCAGATGTTTCAGGCGGTTAATGTCTGACGTGTCTGTGGGGTCATCATCGCTGATTACTTCCTCAGAATGGATCGTTGGCGTGCTGGGTTTTGATTTAGTGCCCTGAATCTCAGCTGCTGACTGGGCCGAGAGCTCAGCAGCCAGGGCTTCCTCCATGGCTAAGGCTAGAGTCAATTCCTTTTTTGCCAGCAAACGCCTTTGGAGTCTCAGATCTCTCACCCCACAGACGATCTGGTCCAACAACATGTCCTCCAAATATTCCTTGAACCTGCACTGCAAGGCTGCTGTTCTCAGGGCGGCCATGTATTCGTTGATCGACTCCCCCTCAGCCTGTTTCCTGACCCTGAAGGCATACCTTCTGGCTATTTGGGACGGTTTGGGCGAATAGTGGTTTGAAAGTATTTCCTGCAGCTCATCCCATTGGATGCTTCTGATGGCGCGGGGAGGGACTAACGCCATAGCGGTGTCAAAGACGGCCGCTCCGCAGTAACTCAGGAAATAGGACTTCTTCCTATGCTCCGCGGCGTCGGCTAAACCGATGGTGTCAAGGAAATGGCTGAATCGATTTTTGTAGGAGTCCCATGTTTCCTCGTTCGGTTTGAACGGAGGGAATGCTGGATTCGTGTTCATCGTGGAGAAAGAACAGGTTTGTCTTCTTCAATTGCTCTTTGGATTTTTTGCGCTCTTAAAAGAACGCAGCTGCGGCTGTCTCTCTGGGCTGCGTGGCTCTTTTTGAAATTGCGCTCTTGGTGAGCGTGGGCGGCCTCGGCTGCTGTGCCGGCGGCTCATTTCAGTGAATCAGCTCAAACTATATCAGTTTGAATTTCGCGCTCTTTGCGAGCGTGGGGCGGCTGCGGCTACAGCGCCCTAGCCTTCACTCTCCGTGATTCACAGCTCTTTGGGTAAACGCGTCTGGTTAGCCTTCGACCATCCCATCCTCATCGCCAGTGTTGTGGAGCGATGGTAAGGAAGAGGCATGAGACCAGAGCGTACAAACTAACAGGCTTTATAACGGAATAAAAGGTTGTCGCGTCTGCTTGCTAACTTGCAGACCAGTGGGCAACAACGGGTTGGCTCTGCTCGGCAGCCGGCTTATATAGCCAGCTATCAAACAGAGCCAACCAATGGAGCTGCTAGTGCTCCCGCTCAAACAGCGGACCTGGTTGGAAACTCCAACCAGTTCCACAGACATAACAGGTATTGTTTGTCCAATTGGAAGGTAGTATTACGAGTATGTAAATGTCTATATACAACATTATTCTTCATTACTTTTTCAGATCTCTCAAATATTAGTTTCAGAGGCTCTGAGTGATAAAAGGAGATTCCCCTTTTTCAACCGACTGCTCCCAAAACAAGGATTCCATTACCCAGCAATCGTCCAGCTGCTCCTCCATTTCAGATGGACCCTGATTGGCCTCATTGCCTCAGACACAGATAGTGGAGATGATTTCATGAGGACTTTCCCTCCGATGCTTGTCAGGAATGGAATTTGTGTGGTTATATCACAACGATTCACAATAACTGGACAAACAGCACCCCTCAGGGAGGCCCTCTCTAAGTGGAGACAAGTCAATGTCTTTGTCCACTTCATAGAATTTATTCCCATCAGGGACAGAATTATTCTTTTCCATGAAGCACTTATGCATTTGCCAGGATCCATTGAAGGGAAAGTCTGGATCCTCACAAATTTTGGAAGGAATACAATAACCAAGCTCATACTTCTCAAATACATCCATAGTATTTTGAATTTTGGTTTTATGAGAAAAAAACGGCCAACAGATGCTGCCTTTGAACCCCATTTCCTTGTGGAAGATCCATTTCAAGATCATTATTTTCACTGTTCCCTTTCCAAGCACATCTTTTCTGTCAAAGGCCGCAGAAGATGCACCCAGAAAGCCCCACTGGAGACCCAGGAAAAAAGGAACAGGAAACGGATCATAAATAAACCTCATTGCTACAATATCATTCAGACTTTGGTCCAGGCCATGAATGCCGCTTATTCCTCCAGATCGAGGAGGGGAAGGAAGGAGGGAGAAAAGAGGTTGGGGGCTCCGAGGCTGCAGCCGTGGCAGGTATGGGGGTCCAAATAGGGATCCATTAATCATAGATCCTTTGGAGAGGAAACCCAAAGGAGAAGGAGGGGAACATCTCAACCTTCTTGGGCTGCAAAAGGTCAAGAGATTTGCACCATCTAATTGCTCCTGTCTGACGCTCCGGAATAACAGGGAGCAGATCTGGAGTTTCTGTCTAGCCTCTGTTGGAAGAAATCTCCTTCTGGGTTCAGGTCCAAGTGGGGAAGAAAGATGCTGGACACATGGTGACTGCTTGGAAGATGGTTTTATGGTGGACAGGAGGACATGCCTTGGTTGAGGAAAGAAGGGCTGAGATGCTGAGAGTGCAACTGTTTTATGCCCTCTGTTGGGATTTGAATTGGAGCTTGTATTCTAATCGGTTGTCAGACTCCCATGGGGCCATGCAGGGCCAACTCTGTAGGCTCTCCTGAGTCCCAGGCTTGGTTGTGCCTGGCTTGATGTTCATGTAATGAAAGGGCTTTGGGCAATTCCTATATAGCTTTACCTGGAGTAGAACTTTGTTATGTAAAATAGAGTGGCCTAGGCCAGAGTAATGGTCCATTAGCATGTGGGGGTGGGGGTGGGCTGAGTTTCAGGCTCTCTGAGTTTCTACTTTTCTTTTTAGGGGAAATATATTCTCCCTTTTTAGTATATCCTAAAATATTTCATTTTCCTAGGAGAGGGGAGGGTTTTAACTCCCAAAACCTCTTTCAGTCATTGGAAGAGTCTTGAATCCTCCCTTGTCCAACTGAGAGATTTTGTAAGTTGGAGAAGCTGCTCTCATAATCTCCTCCTTGTCTTCTCTCAAGACTCCGTTTCACGTTGCAGTCAAGTACGATTTTGGGATTGTTTTCTTAAACATGTATTTATTTACAAATAACTCAAGATGGCAAATGTCTCCAGCACAGCTTCCTCCTTCATCCAGTCCACTTTTAGTACAGTCAGAGACCAGCATTACAAATAATAATAATAATAATAATAATGGAGAAATAAAAATAAACGACAGTCAAGGGGCAGTTAGAGTCTGCCTAATGCTAAGTCATATGCAAACATGTGGCAATGTAAATGTCCTAAATAAATAATTACCTAATTTTGGGTTACTGCAGAACAAAATTTGGCCCCATTCAGAGAAACTCTTTCCTACTGATCTGATAACTGCAGTTGCACATAAAAGAGTTCTGTATTTCCCGGATATTTTATTAGGAGAGGCGTCACAAAGTGAATCCCTGAGTCCTGATAGGAGATGCAGCATAGCAGGTCGTGAGCTGCAGTTTGAGAGGCCCCTTGTCCACAGCGCCCCAGTCTCAGCTCAGGTGCTCTTTCTTTGTATCGGCCCCCTGAAACGGCTCTGGGAACTCCATTGCAGCTCTCGGAGGTTAATTCCTTTTGGACTTTTGGCAGGGTTATTCGATATAAATATCTCGTTGCTCTAAAGGCTGCTCATTCTTGGAAAGAGCAGCCCCATCTTGTTGGATTTCCAGATCTTTGAGACCTTGTTTTAGTTCACTAAGTGCACTAACTCATCCCCCATCCTTAAAAGCCCTTCCTTGCAGAAACCATGGGGGCTGAGTACCAATGAGTAGTTGTGTGTTCATTTTCACTTACCTTGTTCCATTTTCTGTAGGGTTTTCTTTGTGAACTGAACCATTCGTTCAGCCCTACAATTCGCCGCTGGATGGCCTGGCGATGTGAATGCGTGTCGGATGCCCCATTCAGCTAGGTATTGTTCAAAGGCTAAGGCAGTCAATTGGGGCCCATTGTCAGAAACCAGGACATCAGGTAGGCCGTGTGTGGCAAAGAGTCTGTTCAATTTCTTGATGACTGCCTCTGTTATAGTTTGGAAGAAGGGAGGCCACACCAGAGCAGTACATTAACACACTTTATTCAGAGAATAAAGGGGGCTGTCGCGTCTGCATGCTAACAAGCAGACCTGCCAGCGAACAGCGGCTGGCTCGACCTAGCAGCCGGCTTTTATAGCCGGCTGTCGAAGGGAGCCAGCCAATGGGGGCTGCGAACGCCCCCGCAGGATGAATGGACCTGATAGGGAACTGGCATCAATCCCAAGGACATAACACCACTTCCCCCCAGATACGAACACGAATAGTCTTGCAAGTAAGCGGGTGGTTTGTGCGAGCGCCCTGACCGGCGCAGTTCAGGCAAGTCACAAGGTGGCACAGAGTTCGAGGAATCAGGAGCTGGACTCGCTGGACCACGGGATAGATCTGTGATCTGGTCTGGAGTCTGGGAGCGGTCACAGTCCTCGGGTTGGATTGTCAAATTGTCATTGTCCCTCAACCCGGCGGTGTCGTTGGACGGCGTGGTTGATAACTCTGGCGGACGGTCCCGGTCTACCGTCCGTTCCCTTGGTACGATGGGTGGAGACTGGTCACTCTGGAGGTCCCAGTTAGGATTCGGGTGCGATGCACGGGAAGTTACTGGAGACTCTGGGGCTGTGTCGGCATACTCGCCTTGGCGACTCCTTATCTGGTCCAGATGTCTCCGCCAGATGCGCCCGTCTTCCAACTGGATGCGGTACGATCTTGGACCGGTGATGGCCACGATCTTTCCGGGTACCCACAGCGGATCACCTGCGTAGTTTCTGACGAACACCCGGTCCTGTAACACAAAATTTCTGACCCCACTGTTAGACCCCATGGGTGTATCAGGGCAATAGTGGGGATGCAGTCTATCTAGCACTGTCCTTAGGCGTCTCTCCATCAATAGCTCGGCTGGAGACTTGTTTGTGACAGTACATGGGGTTGAGTGTTGGCTTAACAGAAAACGAGAGAGTCTGGAGTGCCAGTCATCTTGCGTGAATCTTGCCAACGCCTCTTTTGCTGACCTAACGGCTCTCTCCGCCAGCCCATTGCTAGCGGGATGAAAGGGGGCCGTTAGGATATGCCGGATGCCGAGGTTGGTGATATACCGGCTGAACTCGGTGGATGTAAATTGGGGGCATTGTCTGAGACTATGGTGTCCGGCAACCCGTGCGTGACAAATAGGCGGGTCAAAGCCTGGGCAATTGCTCGAGTGGTGGTTGTGAGTAGGAGGGCCACATCGATCCATTTGGAGAATGAATCTACAACCACCAAGAAAGTCTTGCCATGGATGGGACCGGCCAAGTCTATGTGCAGCCTTGACCACGGTGCATTGGCGCTTTCCCACTTGGATGGGGTGGTGATCGGTGGTGCTGGTCTGGATTCCTGACAGGGATGGCAGGAGCTTACCCATTTCGCGATCTCGTCGTCCATGCCCGGCCACCAGACGTAACTCCTGGCCAATGCTTTCATCCGGACGATGCCAGGGTGTCCCTCGTGTAACGCCTTCAGGACGGGTGTGCGCAGCGGTTTAGGAATAACGACTCTGATTCCCCACAACAGGCAGCCCTGTAAACTGGAAAGTTCTTGCTGGCGGGTTTTAAACGGCGAGAAGTCAGCTGCAAGATTATTGCCCGGCCACCCCCTCCGTACCCAGTCCAGAACTTGGGCGATAAGTTTGTCTTTTTTGGAGTGGAGGGCGATGTTGCCAGCGGTGACAGGAATGTTGAGTTCACTGGCATCGAAAATGGAATGGACCGGGGCCGGGTCTTCCACGGGTGCCGACAACGGGCAACGGCTGAGGGCGTCTGCGTGGCTAAGGTTTTTTCCTGGGTGGTGTACCAGTTTGTACGAGTAAGCCGCCAGGAATAAAGTCCACCTAGTCATCCTGGGTGACAAGACTTGCGGTGTTTGTTTTTCTCCTGAGAGTAGCCCCAACAGTGGTTTGTGATCAGTAACAAGTTCGAAGTTGTGACCGAAAAGAAATTCATGGAATTTTTTGACCGCGGCAACGGCGGCTAGGGCCTCTTTGTCAATTTGGCTATAATTACGCTCGGTTGTTGAAAAGGTTCTAGAAAAGAATGCAATGGGAGCTTCCGAGCCGTTGGGGAGTCGGTGGCTTAAAACAGCCCCAATCCCGAAAGGAGAGGCATCTGCAGCTAAGACTAGAGGGAGGCGCTGGTCGAATTGTATTAGGACAGCGTCCGAAGTGAGTAGCGATTTGACTGCCTTAAAGGCGTATTCCTCTTTGGGTCCCCAGTGCCAAGGAGTGTTTTTGTCTAACAGTCTATGTAACGGTTCGGCTACTGATGCTTTGTGGGGTAGGAACGATGCATAGAAGTTAAGCAGACCCAGGAAAGCTTGTAATTCTGTCTTAGAAGACGGAGTGGGTGCCTCGTGAATGGCTTTGACTTTGGATTCCACCGGGTGGATGCCAGAGGCGTCTATTCTATACCCCAGAAAGTCCACCTGCTTAGTGGCGATGGCACACTTCTCCCTCTTTAGTTTGAGGCCATGCTGTCTGAACCTATCCAATACTGCTCGGACTCTAAGGAAAAGTTGTGGTCTGTCTCTGGCTGAGACCAAAATATCATCAAAGTACGGAACCACGCCCGGAAGGCCTTGCAGTATCCGCTCCATTAATGACTGAAAAATGCCTGGGGCGACGCTAACGCCAAATTGGAGGCGCTTGCATCGAAAAGCCCCTCTGTGGGTGACAATTGTTTGCAATTCGGCCGTTTGGTTATCCACAGGGAATTGCTGATAAGCCTGTGACATATCCAATTTGGCGAATATGGTTCCTGGTTCAAATGTGTGCAGCAGGTGTTGGATTACTGGGACCGGATATGCACTAGTCTGTAGATAGCGGTTAATTGTGGTCTTGTAGTCCGAACACATTCTTATGCTGCCATCCTTTTTAATGGGTGTGACAATTGGGGTCTCCCATTTAGCAAAATCTGTGGGCTCGATCACTCCTTGTTTTAGTAATCTGTCCAGTTCTGCATCCAGCTTAGAACGCAGAGCAAATGGTACTCTGCGCGGTTTTAAACGGATGGGAACTGCCTGGGGGTCCACTGAAAAGGAGATAGGTGTACCTTTGTAACATCCCAATTCATTGCTGAACACGTCAGCGTAATCTGAAAATAGCGAGTCGATATCGGAAGGTGAGACAGCATGTACTCCCGTTAAGCTAAGGCCGAGATAGGGGAACCAATCTAACCCCAAAAGACTAGGGAGGGTACCATCTACCACCACTAAAGGCAGATGGCCTTTAAAGGATTTAAATTTTACGAGGAACTTGCCTGTTCCGAGTACTGGAATATTCTTTCCCTGATAGTCCCTCAAGGCGAGACGACTCTTCTGTAGCTGCTTCCTGGACAGGCTGGGTCGTATTTTCTTAAGTGTGCTCCATGAGATGATCGAGAGCGCTGACCCGGTATCGACTTCCATAGTGCAGGGCTTACCTTCTAAATGAATAGAGAGTGTGATTTTGTTAGGTGTCAAAAAGGTGTGGTTACCTTGGTAACACGTATAACAATTTTCTACTTGCCTTGGTGGCCCCGGGGGGGCGTAAGAGGACGGCCTTTGTGGCGTCGCATGTGCTGCTTGGCAGGCTCTGGCAATGTGGCCATTCTTCCTGCAATTGTTGCAGGTGGCGTTCCTGAACCTGCAAGTTGTTCTGGCATGGGGACCCCCACAGGAGAGACACAACAGGACGTGCTTAGGCGCGTTGCCATTTCTAGGTCTAGCTCCTACCTGTGGCTGCTTGAGTGGTTTGAGGCGATGGACCTCTGAGTGTTCGGTGGGATCCTCTTCGCTCACCGCTTCCTCGGAATGCACAGTGACCGGACTGGTCTTGGGCGCGCTCCCTTGTATTTCAGCGGCCGACTGGGTCGCTAGCTTTGCGGCCAAGGCTTCTTCGATTGCTTGGGTGAGGTTGAGGTCCTTCCTGGCCAGCAAACGCCTCTGAAGTCTTAGGTCTCTGACTCCACAGACGAGTTGATCCAGGAGCATGTCGTCTAGGTAGTTTTTAAATTCACAATGGAGAGCAGCGGTTCTCAAGGCGGCCATATACTGATTGATAGATTCCCCATCTGCTTGTTTTCTCATACGAAAGGCAAAACGTCTCGCAATCTGTGATGGCTTCGGGGAATAATGATTGGAGAGTATCTCCAATAGCTCGGACCAAGGAACGCTCTTTAATTCTCGTGGGGCGAATAGCGCTGTGGCTGTATCGAATACTGTGGCCCCGCAGTAACTCAGGAAGTACGATTTCTTCCTGTTTTCTGTGGCATCAGCCAGACCGATGGCATCAATATAGTGGTTGAAGCGGTTTCTGTAAGAGTCCCACTTGTCTTCATCGGGCTTAAATGGCGGAAACGCCGGATTTGAACTCATGTCGGGTTTTCAGTCTGCTGGTGGACTGACCGACCTCACTGGGATACAAGGCCCTGAATAAACGAGGCAGCTGCAGCTCGCAGTGCCAGCTCTTTGAGGTTCTCTCTGGGTTTTTTCATGCTCTATGTGGTTTGGCGGCTATAACTGTAGCGCCGCAACTGATTCTAGTTTGAATTTCGCGCCCTTACAAGGGCGTAGGCGGCTATAGCTGCAGCGTCGCGCTGACAGCTATTTGAATTGCGTGCCAATTGTGTTTGGGCGGCTGTGAGCGCAGCGCCGAGACTTCGCTAACCCCAGAATCCGAACATCAGCGGTTGGACTCTGTGCTCAATGCTGGGCGGCTGAGGTCCTCAGCGCCCACTTTCTCACGTAGCTTTTACCAAGCGGCTACACGCTCCACTTTCACTGCTGCAATCAACGACTGACCGAGCTCTCAACGGCGCGACTGCGGCTCAGCGTTTTTTGGAGTGAGATTCAGCTCTTTTGGTGTTTTGCTGCTGGTTGGCCAGATCCCACCTTCGTCGCCAATGTTATAGTTTGGAAGAAGGGAGGCCACACCAGAGCAGTACATTAACACACTTTATTCAGAGAATGAAGGGGGCTGTCGCGTCTGCATGCTAACAAGCAGACCTGCCAGCGAACAGCGGCTGGCTCGACCTAGCAGCCGGCTTTTATAGCCGGCTGTCGAAGGGAGCCAGCCAATGGGGGCTGCGAACGCCCCCGCAGGATGAACGGACCTGATAGGGAACTGGCGTCAATCCCAAAGACATAACAGCCTCAGTAGTGGTTGTTTTCATTTTATTGACCTCAAGCCAGTTAGAATACACATCTACAGTTATTAGGAAAGTGTGGCCTCTAGTAGGTCCCACAAAGTCAATATGAATGCGAGACCAGGGACCCCTGGGTGTTTCCCATTCTGCTGGTGGAGCTTTTTGTGGGGCTGAGTGGTTTTCCAGACATCTGTTACAAGAGGCAACCCAGGTTTCGATTTGTTTGTCCATACCTGGCCACCAGGCGTAACTTCTTGCCAGCGCTTTCATACGCACGATGCCCAGGTGTCCATCGTGTAGCATTTGCAGGACTTTTTTTTTGTAGTTTAGTTGGTATAACAAGTCGGTCACCCCATAAAACGCACCCTCTTTGTGAGAAAAGCTCTGTCTGTCTGTTTTTGAATGGCTTAAAGGTTTCCTTGGGGTCGTAGTCTAGTCTACCCAGCCAAGAACTCATGCCAAACTAGAGTCTCTTTTGGTTTCAAAGGCAATGTCCTGGGCCGTTAGGGGAGGTGAGGGAATTGTCTCGATTTGTAGTACTGGGAGCGTGGGAGCTGGGTCTTCCTGTGGCTCGAGTAGTGGCGAGCGCTAGTCCGGAACACCCCCCTTTCCCACAATCCATTTAGAAAGGGCCATGATAACACGGAATGACTTTTGGGGGGTGGAAGAGAGATTCTTCCTGGGGAAGAACCAGATAAGAGGAGGACACCTACAGCTGCATAGAAAAAGGGTCAGTGGGAGATTTGTACTTTCTGACTCCCCAAATCCTGTCAGTGCAGCATTACAGTGAAGTGGGCCTAACTCAGGTTTCCTGTCTGGGCTTCCTGGGAAACGATGACCCTGCCAATTTTCTTCTTGACAAATCCATGTTTCTGATAACCAGCCTGTTGCTTTCAGGGAGCTCATAATCTCCCTTTTTCTGTTGTTCAACTATATTTTGTCAAAATCTATATTGTCAAAATATGATTGACAAATTTTTGTGAACTTTTTTCCTTCACGTGTAAGATAGGGGTAATACCTATTTTCCTAATGAAGCATGTGTGTAAATTAGACAACTATGGAAGAAAGATTCAAATGTGAAAAAGCGTCTGGGATAAGAAATAAAGTTTTGTGCTTTTAAAATTGCTGCATGTTCCCATTCTAGTTCCATCCTTTCCTGGAGAAGAATGAGTTTGTCAATATTTCGGACCTTCAACTCTACATGGACCTAAATGGAGAGGCAACAGCAGATCTGTTCATTTGGGGCTTCTTGGTTCTTCCCAGGGATGATCTCAGGAAAGAGGTTCTGGCGTATTTTAAAAGACAGAGACTTTCTATCAACCAAGATGTTCTTTCACAACTAAAATTGTTCAACAAGGTAGGAGAAAGTTTTGCTGTCTTTCCTATGTTTCCCAAAGCCTGAGGTCCCATTTCAAGAGGGCTGATGCTATTCCCCGAAGGTGATTGACCTTCACCGAGAATTGAATCTGGGCAAGAGAAACGGGATTTTTTCCCTTAGGCTCCTTAGGAGGCTTCGATATTGTTTCATTTTGTGGACCACGTACACATAACACCGGTTCTATAGAACTGGACAGAACCAGTAGAATCCCACCCCGGTTCCATCTCTCAAGACTTTTCTATTTAAAAAAGTCCTTTTTTTTTTGGAAATGTGAGATGCCAAAAGCAAAAGAGAGGAACTAATGGAATAATCTTCCAGAAGTTATATCTCCAACCATTTGGAAATAGTGAGAGATTTTGTCTTTACTTAAGTGAAGACCAGAGTCTAATATCTAATATCTTGTCTAATATCCATTTTTACCTCCATTTTCCATGGATGGAGAGTCCTAACACATTTCCTTTGGAAATCCTGTTTTTTTTTTCTGCTCAGTCCTTTCCTCAATCTGAATGTGTGGAAAGTTGTCATCCTGGATTTGTCAAGAGGGCTCAAGAAGAAGAGCCAGTTTGCTGTTACGACTGTGTTCCTTGTCCGGAGGGGACCTTCTCCACACAGAAAGGTGGGTGACACCAGAGGAAAATGGGAGGCCTGGTGGAACTGGATCCATCCAGAGCATTGTCATGAAAATGTCAATTAAAAAAGACTTTGAAGCATATTTGATTTCTGGTTTATTTACAAAATGCCCCATTTCTTCTCTAAACAGAAGAACAAAAAGACTGTGAAGGAAGGGCTGGATAGAGAGAGGTGGCAGTGGAAGATTGGGCAGGATTTACTACTGCCAGAGAAAATATTTCTTCTTTTTACCTTGGATGTGTCCTTCCTTCCACATTTACTTCTCTAGGAATACCTGAATTCCTTGAAACATGAGGAATTGTTTTAGGTCCACCTCCTGAAAGAAGGACTGCAATGCAGTCTACATGGGTTCCCTTTGAGGAACACTGAAAAGGTATTGCTGATATATGAGATACATAATGTGGTGGCATGGATAGTGATGCCTGTATCTGGCTGCACCCGTATCACCACTGCTCCAATGGCCATTCCAAATTATTTGCAACAGTCATTTAATCCGCCAGCATCCTCTGAGGCAAGTATGACAAGAATTGCCACCTGACAGATAAGTTTCTCTAGAAAGATTAATTGATTCATTTTTTTCCTTTAGTAATGGAGGTTCCTATCAATATTCTGAACATTACAAAGAAAATCTTTCAAGTCCTAAGCCTTCACTCAATTTCATAGCCTGTCAAAAATATACCATAGCTATATTTTTCTGTCTCTGGAGATATAAAGAAATCCATCCCAGAATATGCTCTCAATAATCACTAGTTGCCAAAGAATGTACAATATATCTTGAAATGCAAAGGACAAAGAAATATGTGGTTGGTTTCCCCACCGCCCTCAGATACAGAAAAATGCACCAAGTGTCCAAATGATAAATACCCAAATAAAGAAAGAGTCCAATGCATCCCCAAAGTGATAACCTTCTTGTCTTATGAAGAACTTCTGGGCATCATCCTGGTCTGTTTTGCCCTATTCTTGTTCCTAACCACAAGCCTTGTTTTAATCATCTTGATTAAATACCGAGAAACTCCCCTTGTCAAAGCCAACAACCGGGACCTCTCCTACATCCTCCTGGTCTCCCTCCTGCTTTCCTTCTTGTCTTCTTCTCTCTTCATTGGTCAACCAAAGAAAGCCACCTGCCTTCTCCAACAAACGGTTTTCAGCATCATCTTCTCGGTCGCTGTTTCTTCTCTCTTGGCCAAAACCATCACGGTGGTGCTGGCTTTCCTGGCCACAAAACCAGGAAACCGAGTGAAGAGATGGCTGGGGAAGAGCTTGGCCAACTCCATCATCCTGTCTTCTTCTGGTGTCCAAGTTATCATCTGCTCCATCTGGCTGGGAGTTTCTCCCCCCTTCCCTGACTCTGATCTCCACTCCCAGCCTGGAGAGATCATCCTGCAATGCAACCAAGGGACCGTTGTCATGTTCTATGTCACCCTCAGCTACATGGGCTTCCTGGCTGCTGTCTGCTTCACGGTGGCTTTCCTGGCCAGGAATCTGCCTGGGGCCTTCAACGAAGCCAAGCTGATCACCTTCAGCATGCTGGTCTTCTGCAGTGTTTGGGCGACTTTTGTGCCCACCTACCTGAGCACCAAAGGGAAACACATGGTGGCTGTGCAGGTCTTCTCCATTCTGGCCTCCAGTGCTGGTCTGCTGGGCTGCATCTTCGTCCCCAAGTGCTACATTATCCTTCTGAGGCCAGAGCTGAACACAAAGGAGCATCTCACAGCCAGAACAATTGTAAAAACATAAGACATAACACATGACATTTAAAGAATTGTAAAATTTCCTTTTATCTCAAAGTAGACACTAATTATTTCAGCTTAGATAATGTGCAGGAATCAAAGAAATCATGTCTACATTTTTCAATGGGAAATGTTTGAATGATTGTAATCCTTGCAACTCTCTTCATCTCAATAAATCTTGCTAAAGGGAACTCTGAAAATCATTCAGAGGAATTTGTTATTCAGCCACTGCCAATGAATTTGACACCTTATTCATACTGAGAGCAGCTAATAGTGTATCTGTGAGAGAATGAATAGGAAAAGTGGTAAGATAGCTGGTGTGGGAGCCGAGCTCCAACTATGTTGTTTGACAATCTCCATGAGAGCCATTGGCCATCCCACCAAGCCAGAGAAGGTGGGGGCTTCCAGGTGCTCTTGCTTAGATGTTTTCATCCAAGGAGACCTAGTTAGCCACAATTTTTGTTGCTAAGTAAGTTCTGTGTCATTTTACCAACTTTTTTGCCTCAGTTGTGAAGCAAATGAGTGTGGTGTTTAGTTAAATCACGCGGTTGTTAAGCAAGTCTTCCAGTGACCCCAATGTCCCCAAGGTACTGCAAGTCTCATAAATACATGCCTGAGTTTTTGTTACGTGACCATGGAGTGCTGGAATGATTGTTAGTATGAAGACTGGTCATAAGTCACTTTTCTCAGTGCCGTTGTAACTTCAGTCATCAAACAGATTTTTGTAAGTGGAAGACTCCATGTTGTCCTCAGAGCCATTTTTGACAAAGAGACTCCTGCCCTTAAGATCCCATCAGAATGGAGCTGGAAGGGACCTTGGGGGTCATCTTTTCCAACCCCCTGCCCAAGCAGGAGACCCCAGACCATTCCATGCAAAGGAGTGTCCAGGCCATCCTGGAAGACCTCCAGGGACAGAACCCCCCCACTTCTGAAGGCAGCCTCTTCCCCTGGTCCATGCGGTATTGAGGGCTTCTGGCCTGCTCCTCCGTGGGTGGCTGGAGGGACAGGAGAGGCCTCAACTTCATCCTTGAATCCCCCCATAAAAACACGGAGAAAAGGCCGGCATTCTCTCTCTTGGGAGAGAGCCTTGCCAGGACTCCCAGCCTCTCTCACAGCCCCAAGGAGGAAAGTCTGCCCCTCCCCAGCCTTTCCCCCTTCCTCCGGCTTCCTTCCAAGTGGGACCACCGGGAACTCCTCCCAAGGCCCCCAGGCCACCAGGGATCGGATCAGAGGGGGCAAAACCAGCCGCCATCCTGGCAACCAGCTGACTCTCCTGGGTTGCTGCTTCCAGGGAGCCTCGTTCTGTTGCCTGAGGCCCTTGGAGGTTTTGCCAGAGTGAGGGGACCCTCCAGCCCCCAGCCAGGAAAGCAGGGAATGGGGTGGTGTGGGAAGAAGAGAGGAGACCCCCTCAGCCTCACACAGGTGCAGGGTTGGAGGTATTAACCTCCTTGAAGATGGGCAAAGAGAAAGGCCACCCATTGAGCCATTGCACCTCCATGTCCTGGCCAAGCAGGAGATCCCACATGGCTCCAGTTGCAACCAGGGTCTTTTTATCCAGGGTGATTTGGGTGGGACCCTGGGTGGATGAGGGGAAGGTCCAGGGAGGAAGGAAGTTTGTCTCCCATATTCACTGCAGGACCTTCATGGACGGACAGGTTGCTATCAGGTTGGTTTTCATTCACCTGCTGCAACTTCCAATTTTAGGGATTGTTTCGGTCTGATACAGCTGCTGCTTCGGGACCCCCCCTTGCCTCCCCATTTTGGAGGGTGGGTGGGCCCTTGACTCCCCCCCAAATGGCCCAATGTGCCCAGAAAAGTGTAGAGGAGACCCAGCCTGAGACTCGGGGGAGGGTTGGCTCTCTGGGAAGGGGCCCTGAGCCCACTGAGGGTCTCCATCTGCAGGGAGCCCTTTCAGGAGGGCAGGAAACCTGGGCATGAACTAGCCAGGATTGCTCCTTCTTTCATCACCACATCTCAGCCTTGTTTCCTTTCACCAAGAAAAGCATATTTGCTTCCCACAGATGAATTTCCAAATCTGGAGCTCTGAAACTTGGAGCCAAGTCCTTCTTCACAGGCTCATTCCCAGCCCTGCAGAGGAGCCTCTTCCCCCCTAGGATGAAGGGAAAGGCTGGGGATTTATTTCTTCCTCCCTCTTGGCTCCCCAGAGAGTTTTCCAGCCACTAGTCTGGAAACCAGTCCAATGAATGGAAAAATACAAGGAATAACGCAGAATTATGTCCTGTCCTTAGCCAGTAAGCCCTGAATGTGGAGAATTCCTGGCTTGGCCTAAGATTTAGGCCTTGATTGTCCCTGCATAATTTCAGGCTCTGGCCCTCCTGCTCTCATGGCCGCTTTCCCCCTTGAGAGGTTTCTTTCAAAAGGGGACACATCAGTCCTGCAAGACTCATTTCAGTCCATTTCCAGGTGGACAATTTCAAATAAATCCTCATTTTAATCCCCTTTGACCCAGGTAGCCTCATGGACGTCTCCAAAATCCAAGGCCTGAATGGCCCCTTCGGTCTTCTCTGGTATTAGAAATCCCTCTTAAATTCTAAGATTCCTTCCCTCCCTCCTCTCATCGAAGCCATTGCGTAAAAGTGGGGAGGGATCCAATATCCAGAACAGAACCGGGTGGCCAAATTCAGGAGTTGAGGGGGTCGTTTCCAGTGGAGGAAACCTCCTCGGGGGCATCTTGTTAGCCAGCTTGATCAGAACCACTGGTGCCTGTTGCCCTTCATCCCACACTTGCCAATGAAGACGACTGGCATTCCCCCTTAGACCTTTGTCACCTGGAAAACATCCACCCACCCCAAGAAAGCAACCTGGGGTGAATGTTATGTCCTTGGAACTGGTTGGAGTTCCCAACCAGGTCCGCACTTTAGGCGGGAGCATCAGCAGCTCCCATTGGTTGGCTCCGTTTGGCAATCGGATATAAAAGCCGGCTGCCGGACGGAGCCAGCTGTTGTTGTTCTCCAGCAGTCTGCCTAGTTAGCGGGCAGGCTCAACAACCCTTTATTCCCCTGAATAAAGCCTTTACTTATATGCTCTGGTCTTGGCCTCGTTTGTCCCTTCGCTCTACAACACTGGCGACGAAGGTGGGATTTCTACCGGCCGACCAGAAGCACCGAAGGCAAAAGAGCTGAAGCCACGGTATCTGGATCGTAGTTGCCTCGCTCACAGAGAGCTCAAGCTCAAACCGCTGCATTTTGGAGCTGAAAGTCACGGCGCTGACAGCCTCAGTCGCCCCGCTCGCAAAGGAGCGCATGATTCAAAACCGCTGTGTTCGGAGCTGAAAGTCACGGCGCTGACAGCCTCAGCCGCCTCGCTCGGAAAAGAGCGCGTAATTCAAACCGCCGCCGTTTGAATTCAAATCAAGCTAGCGAAGCACTGAGCTGAAGTCATTGAAGCTAGTTTCGGCGCTGTTAGCCACCGCCGCCATTGCACTCGGAAGGCGCGAGATTTAAACTGCCTTCATGAGGTTGTAGCTCACGGGGTGAGCCTCGGGCGTTGCAGCCACAGCCACCAGTGCTCGAAGCTACGCAAATCCAAGGGTCACGACCACCCAGAGAGACACTCGAAGCTGCGCAAATCCAAGGGCCACGACCACCCAGAGAGACAGCCTACCCCACTAAGAGGCTGAGAGTCCCAAAATGAATGCCAATCAGGAATTCCCACCGTTTAAGCCCAGTGAGGAGAAGTGGGACTCCTACAAGAACCGCTTCAACCATTTCCTGGATGCCATTGGCCTGGCTGATGCTGCGGAACACAGAAAGAAGGCGTACTTCCTAAGCTACTGCGGCGCTGAGGTTTTCGACACCGCCACCGCACTCTTCGCACCACGTGAGATCAAAAACGTCCCGTGGACCGAAATACAGGAAACACCCTCTAACCATTATTCTCCTAAACCTTCCCAGATCGCAAGGCGTTTCGCATTCCGGATGAGGAAGCAGGCTGAAGGGGAGTCCATCAACCAGTACATGGCAGCCCTGAGGACAGCCGCGCTTCAATGCGAGTTCAAGAACTACTTAGACAACATGCTTCTTGACCAACTCGTTTGCGGGGTAAGAGATCAGACACTCCAGCGACGCCTACTAGCCAGGAAAGATCTAAATCTTTCCCAAGCGGTGGAAGAAGCCCTAGCCGCTGAGCTATCCGTGCAGTCCGCAGCCGAGATTCAAGGCACCGCGCCAAAGCCAGGCATTTCCACCATCCACTCGGAGGAAGTGATGAGCGAAGCTGAACCCTCTGAAACCGCTGATGTTCATCGCCTAAGGCAACTGAGACAACCCCAGGTAGGAGTGAGACAGAGAAACAGCAATGGCCCGCAACAGATTCCTTTGTGCATGACCTGCGGGGGTGCCCATTCCCGGGCATCTTGTAGATTTAGAAACGCCAGCTGCCTTAACTGCCACAAGAAAGGTCACCTTGCAAGAGTCTGCCAGGCAGCACGAGCTCCATCCCAGAAGTTTTCCTCATCTCCTAGCCTCCAAAGGCAAGTAGAAGACTGTTACACGTGTTACCACGCCAACCACACTTCCCAAACTCCTAATAAGATTAAACTCTCTCCTGGGAGACGCTAAAAAAGATTCAACCCAGACTGACCCGGAAACAGCTACAAAAGTGCCACCTCACGCTGAGAGACTATCAAGGCAAGAACATCCCCGTCCTCGGGAAAGGCAAGTTCCTTGTTAAATTCCAAACCTTCAAAGGCCATTTGCCTTTAGTGGTGGTTAATGGTACCCTCCCTAGTCTCTTGGGGTTAGATTGGTTCCCCTCTCTCGGCCTCAATGTCACAGGAATCCATGCTGTCTCAACTTCTGATGTAGACACATTATTCTCTGACTATTCCGACGTTTTCAGTAGCGAGTTGGGTTGCTACAATGGCACACCCATCTCTTTCTCTGTAGACCCCCAGGCAGTTCCTGTCCGCCTGAAATTCCGTAGGGTTCCCTTCGCCATCTGCCCCAAATTGGATGCGGAACTTGACAAACTCCTCGAGCAAGGGGTAATTGAGCCCACTGATTTCGCTAAGTGGGAGACCCCCATAGTCACCCCACTTAAAAAGGACGGTAGTTTGAGAATTTGTGCTGATTACAAAACGACACTTAACTGTTATCTCCATTAGCGCATACCCCATTCCAGTTATCCAGCACCTATTGCACACTTTTGAACTCGGCACAATCTTTGCCAAACTAGACATGTCGCAGGCATATCAACAGTTCCCTGTCGACAGCCACACAGCAGACTTACAAACGATTGTAACACACAGGGGGGCATTTAGGTGCAAGCGCCTCCAATTTGGCGTCAGTGTGGCCCCGGGGATTTTTCAGTCGCTAATGGAAAGAATCCTCCAAGGTCTTCCAGGAGTAGTCCCCTATTTTGATGATATTTTGGTGATATTTTGGTCTCAGCAAAGGACAGGCCCCAGCTCCTCCAGAGGGTGAGAGCAGTATTGGAGAAGTTTAGACAGCATGGTCTCAAACTCAAACGGGAGAAGTGCACCATCGCCACTAAACAGGTGGACTTTTTAGGATATAGACTTGACGCCTCAGGCATCCACCCAGTGGAGTCAAAAGTAAAAGCCATCCATGAGGCACCCACACCAAATAATAAAACGGAACTGCAAGCCTTCCTAGGTTTATTAAATTTCTACGCCTCGTTCTTGCCACACAAAGCTTCAGTCGCTGAACCTCTACACAGGTTGTTAGATAAAGACGCTCCGTGGCACTGGGGCCCCAAGGAGTCTTTCGCATTTAAAGCAATCAAATCGCTACTCACCTCTGACGCCGTTTTAATTCAATTCAACCAACGCCTACCTTTGGTTTTAGCCGCTGACGCATCCCCCTTTGGGATAGGAGCTGTCCTTAGTTACAGGCTCCCCAATGGCACAGAAGCGCCAATTGCCTTCTTCTCCAGGACCCTTTCCATGACTGAAAGAAACTACAGCCAGATTGACAAGGAGGCTCTGGCTGCAGTAGTGGCAGTCAAAAAATTTCACGAATTCCTTTTTGGCCACCATTTCGAACTCATCACAGACCACAAGCCGCTCTTGGGACTTTTATCGGGAGACAGGCAAACTCCACAAGTTCTGTCCCCCAGGATGACCAGATGGACATTGTTTTTAGCGGCCTATTCATTCAAGCTGATCCATCGCCCCGGTAAGACTTTAAGCCACGCAGATGCTCTCAGCCGCTGCCCTTTACCGACCCCAGTTGAAGACCCAGCTCCGGTGCACGCGATCTTCGAAGTCACCGAACTTAAGCTACCAGTAACCGCTGATGACATCGCGGCACACTCCAAGAAAGATAGACTAATCGCTCAGGTTCTGGACTGGGTGGGGAGGGGGTGGCCGGAAACAAAGTGTTCAGTTGATTTTGTCCCATTTAAAACACGTCAACAGGAACTATCAAAACTCCAGGGATGCCTGTTGTGGGGTACCAGAGTCGTTGTCCCATCCACCCTTCGCGTGCCCATATTGAAGGTGCTGCACGAGGGCCATCCGGGTATCGTGCGAATGAAGGCGCTGGCTCGCAGTTACGTATGGTGGCCCGGGATGGACGATCAGATCGCAGAGTGGGTAAGCTCCTGTAAACCCTGTCAGGAATCCAGAGCAGCCCCACCAACAGCCTCACCCACCAAGTGGGAAAGTGCCAATGCCCCCTGGTCACGGTTACACATCGACCTGGCCGGTCCAGTCCATGGCAAGACTTTCTTGGTGGTCGTGGATTCATATTCTAAATGGATTAATGTTGCCTTACTCCCCACGACCACCACGCAGGCAGTTGTCAAGGCCCTGACCAGACTTTTTGTGACTTATGGGCTCCCGGACACGATAGTCTCCGACAACGGGCCGCAGTTCTCGTCCTGCGAATTTAGCAGGTATGTCACGAACCTGGGCATCCGACATGTCCTCATGGCCCCCTTTCACCCTGCTAGCAATGGGATGGCGGAGAGAGCCGTCAGGTCGGCTAAGGAGGCACTAGCCCGATTCGGTCAGGAAGACTGGCATTCCAAGTTATCCCGTTTCCTCCTCAGCCAGCATACAACCCCATGCACTAGCACTAACAAATCCCCGGCTGAACTGTTAATGGGGAGACGCTTAAGGACCACTCTGGATAGGCTGCATCCCCACTACTGTCCAGATACCCCTTTGGGTTCTGACAGCCAGGTGCGAGACTTTGCCTTGCAGGACCCAGTCTTTGCGAGGAACTATGCAGGAGATCCATTGTGGGTACCAGGGCAGATCGTAGCCATCACCGGTCCAAGGTCCTACCGGATCCAATTAGAAGACGGTCGAGCCAGCTACGCAGGCAGCGGAGTGACTGGAACAGCAGTGAGCCGAGTCCAGCAGCCAACCCTCGAATCCTCACCCAGTTTCCAGAGGGAAATTCCCTGAGGGCCAGACATTCCCACTCGAACAAAGTGAACCAAGAACGGACCTAGACCGCCAGCCCGAAGCTCCTGCACTTCCACCCGGCGGGAGCACCGACCGTCCAGGCAGAGACACTCTACCGAGCCACACCGAACGAGGGGAGACTTCTCTTTCCCCGGATCCAGTGCCAATCCCAGAGGGCTCCATAGCGGCCTCGGATCCGCGCTCCTTGGACTCAATACCAACCGGCAGTTCTCCTGAGGTACGACGTTCGGGTCGCCAGCGGAGTCCTCCATCATACCTCAAAGACTATGCATGCACCCAGCCAGGGGGGAGGGGTGTTATGTCCTTGGAACTGGTTGGAGTTCCCAACCAGGTCCGCACTTTAGGCGGGAGCATCAGCAGCTCCCATTGGTTGGCTCCGTTTGGCAATCGGCTATAAAAGCCGGCTGCTGGAGGGAGCCAGCCGTTGTTGTTCTCCAGCAGTCTGCCTAGTTAGCGGGCAGGCTCAACAACCCTTTATTCCCCTGAATAAAGCCTTTACTTATATGCTCTGGTCTTGGCCTCGTTTGTCCCTTCGCTCTACAACAGGGAATATCTAAGGTGACACTTTCTGAGTGGCACTTTCTGAATCCGAGACTGAGCTCTTCCCTCCTTGAGCTCTTCCCTCTGCCATCAGCCCAGTTCTCCAGGGGTCTCCAAGAGGGGGGAAAAGACCAGCCAGGACCTGCAGAGACCTACAGGCATGGAATGGCCTCCCTGGGAAGGTGGAGGGTTCATCCCACCTGGAGGTTCCTAGGGAGGGGCTGGACAAACACAGTGGGGACAGCCTTCCCAGCCACAGACCCAGGAAACCATCCAAGGAGGCGGCTGGGGAGAAGCCCGGCCAGTTCTGCCTCCCTCTCTGGCTCTGGAGCTCCCCTTCCCCCCTGGGCCGCCTGGGTGGGAGCCTCTCCTCCTCTCCCAGCCTGCAGGGATCCTCCTCCTCCCTCCACGCAGGGAAGCTCCTCCTGCTCTGGGCGATGGGGCTGCCCTGGGCATCTGGTGCTTCCTGCCCCCCTGCCCCCATATCCTCTGCTCCCCCCTCCTGTCTCAGACCCCCAGTTCTCCCTCCTGGGCCAAGGGGTGCCTGGGAGTGAAACCCCCCAACGGCTGGAGACCTGGGACACAGGGACCCCCAAGGGCACCTTCAGAGCCTCGGAGGGGGGGAGGCCAAAGGGGCTGCAGAGCCCACTATAAGTGCCGCATCCCCACAACCAGAAGACCTGGGGCCTCCAGGAGCCCCCCAACCCCTTTCTTGGGGGGCCTGACAAGAAGAGACGTGGGGCGCCCAACGCAGGGCAGCCTGGAGAAGCCCTTGAGGCAGCCTCAAAAGGCAGCCCTGAGACCTCCAGGAAGGAAAGACGAATGAGGCAGAGAGTCCTCCACTTACGACCGCCATGGAGCCCCACCACTTGTGTTGCCCAGGGAGACGTCTGTTAAGTGGGCTTTAATCCACTTGATGACCTTTCTGGCCCTGTTTGCTAAGCAAATAGCTGGAGACGTTAAGTGAGCCAGATGGTTCTTAGGCATATCCGGCTTCTCCATTGACTTTGCTTGCCTGAAGGTCACAAAAGGGGATCACGTGACACCCTCCCAGGACACTGTGGCCTTCATAAGTGTGAGACGGTTGTTTAAATGTAAATCCTGGGACCCCAGGGAGGCTGCCAGGGCTGCAAGGGTGGAAAGGGGCCCTAAGTCACTTTTTTAGTGCCACTGTGGCGTTGAATGGTCACTAAACAGAACATTGAAGGCGAGGACCCTCTGCCCAGGAAAGAGCGAAACTGTCACAGTAGGGAGGGAAGAGGAGGATTCCCTGATAAGTCCTGGCAGAGCTGCAGGGAAGTTTCTCCCGGCCCCCTCCTCCTCCTCCTCCTCCTCCTCCTCCTCCTCCTCCTTCCACCCGATTCCCCTCCTGCCTCTTTTCCCTCCATCCATCCATCTTCCTCCTCTGCCTCCCTGGGAAAGAAACAGCCTGGAAGCCCCTTCGGGGTTCTGAGGGAAAGGAGCTCAGGCACATGTAGAGATTGGGGGGGGGGCAGAGCTCTGGGGCTTCAGTCTGACCTCCCTGATTTTGGGGTCTCCCTTTGCCTGGAAAGCCGTTTCCTCACTTCTGAAAGGATCAAGAGACTCTCCTCCGGCCTCGGCCCTTCCTTCTGGCCGGGACCAGGAGCTGGTGGGCTGCACACCTGCCAGGTGCAAAGCTGGCACACCAGTCTCGGATCTTGGCAAGAGATGCAAACTGGGGATCCCTCCCCCCTATTTGCTGCCCCCCTGCCCTGGACCCCCATGCAGAAGTTCCCCCCACCTGCCCATCAAGGCCAGAGGGAGCCCCCTCCATGGGGCGCCCCACTTCCCAGAGCAGGAGGAGGAAGAAGCACCTGGTTGCCCCAGGGGGAAATTGGCAGCAGGGGCCC
>NW_020769994.1:0-35283 GCF_900518735.1 Pseudonaja textilis
CAAATGCAGTCCTTTAAAGCACTTTATGGGAAAATACAGGGGTGGGGGGGGGGGGGGTGGGGGGAGAGACGACATACTAGCCTAACACCGTTTTCACGGCCGGTATATAAAATAAACAGCTTTTGTAAATTCCGCTATGTGGCATTGAGGGGGGGAGGGAGAGAATAACACAGCGGAAGGTGAGGTAATAGCAAGAGAAATGGGGTTCATTCTTTCCCCCGATCTATAAAAAGGGGCCCGAAGCTAAACGACGACTCGTAGAAACGCAAGTCCCACAACTCGCCGGAAAAGAAACGCGTCGTCAGATGCGCACGTGGGACGAAAGGGCCCCGCGCGTCTTCGCCTCGCCTCGCTTTTGATCGCCTGCGCTCCTTCTCGCACCAATTCCGAGATTCCGCTCGACGCCAGCCTCCCCTTCCATCGGAGGACGTCTAAGGACAGAAAGAAAGGAAAGAAATAAGGCAAAGGGGCCCCAAACAACCGAGCTGAAGAAAGCAGAGGTGAGAGGTGATCCCCCCCCCTGGCTTGGTCATGAACTCCGGAGGAGCCAAGCCGCCGGTTTTCCGCCTCCAAAGGTCGAGGCGGGCTACTTTTAGACAAACTTGGGTGGGGCGCTCGCCCACATCCTCTCAAAACACTCCCCGGGTCCGGGTAACTGGCTCCCTGGACCGCTCCTTCTCTTCCCCTCGCCCTGTGAGAAGAAGGCCCAACCCCGAGTTGTTTTCTTTTGGGGGGCCGTCCGGGAAAAAGTCTGGGAAAACAAACCTGGCCTTGCGTGAGACGCAGTGGGAGGCAGGGAGGGGGGTGAAAGCCGACAGGTCCCCTGAGAGGAAGGAAACGACAGTCCCAGCCTCAGCAGGCTCCAAAGGGAGGAGACAAAAGAGGTCACCAGGAGGGAGAAGGTTCCTCACCCCCGAGTGAACTGGTGGCCTTCAGATGGACCTGGAAGGCCGGCTGAACGGGTGGGTGCTTCTTAAGTTCAGGTGGATACATTCCTTCCTACATATTCTTACTTGTAGGTACCGGTAGTCCTCCACTTACAACAACAGTTCCTTTAGTGACTGTTCAAAGTTACAACACAGTGAAAGCACAGTGACAAGGATTGTTTGGACACTGGTCCTTAAATACATTTTTAACTAAAAAAATACCATTATTGAATTAGAGGATTTGAACGAGAGTAAAACCTAATTGACCTGGAATGTTCCTAATAGAGACATTGACTCTATTGTCTGCCTGTCTGTCTGTCTGTCTCTATCTATCTATCTATCTATCTATCTATCTATCTATCTATCTATCTATCTATCTATTTTTCTGTATCCCACCTTATTTTTACAAATAACAAGCTGATGAACATGTCCAACACTCCTTTCTCCTCCTATTTTTCCTCATAACAACAATTCTGTGAGGTGAGTTGATCTGAGAGAGAGTGACTGGCCCAAGGAAAAACCCAGCTAGCTCAATAGTGATTTCATAATTGTTTTTGTAATGGTCATCGTTTATTTTTAACCAATGAGACTATCTGATTTACATAGGGATTATCATCCTGGAATGTACAAATTGAAATTAGGGAATTCAGACTTTTGAGAAGATCAAGAAGACTGTCATCTGGTCCCTGAATGTTGACCCGAAAGGCTCAGCAAGAACAAAGTTGGTAAAATGATTCCATTCGCAGTCTTTGGGGAAAGGGCATTGTAATCTTTCAATAAATGTGTTGTTTTAGGCCATTCTTCAGGACAGAAATTATACTATCTTTAATGAAACAGGATGCCATAAATTATGGAATGTGTTCAGTATTATTCTTTGTCCAGTGTTCACACAGAGTAGGGCCCCTTTTCTGTGCAAATTGTACTATGCATTAACTATCAGAACTTCCTCCAAGAGTGGGGAAACTGAGGCTCTGGAAAAACTTCCAAATTATGATGCCAGCATCCCTAATTATTCCACATGCTGGCTGGGGCTGCTGAGTGTTATAGTTTAGCAACTTCTGCAGAGCCGTATCATTCAGGGTAGCAATATCTAGCCAAAGTGGCCTATCTACAAAAGCTATCTGAGGTTGGATCTAATGGTCCTGAATAAGACATCATCATGATATGCCAGGATTATAGAACATCCTAGGAAGCAAAAAACCCCAAAATATCTTTGAGGAGAGCAGTGGCAAACTACTTTGATAAAGTTGCCACGGAAAGTTTTCAGCTAGTCCTCAAAGTACAACTGTTCATTTAGCAATTGTTCCAAGTCATTGGGGCACTAAAAACAGTGACTTACAACCAGTCCTTACACTTACAACTATCACAGCCATCCCCAGGGTTACCTGGTCACAATTTTGGCAACTGGTTCATATGGTGGCAGTGTCTTGGGGTCACATGATCACCATTTGTGCCTTTCCAGATGGCTTCTGACAAGCAAGTCAGCAGGGAAGTTTACAAATCACAGCTGATGCTTAACCACCATGGTAAAAATGGTCCTGAAATTGGTACAGTCACCTGTTGCTTCGCTTAATCACTGCATCACTTAATGATGAATTTTTCAGTTCCAGTTACGGTTATAAGTCAAGGAATTATAGTGGGCAGGAACTGAGAGTTTGGAGAGAACAGGCTAAAATTCAATCTTAGCAATATGGAGTTAATGTTTGTCCATTGGGATGCTTAGGCAACTCCAGTAGTGTCTCCTGTTGGGGAAATACTACCTTTGAAGAGGCAGATCTGCAACAGGGTCTTCTTGGAGTGGCAGCTGATACCTGAACAGCAGGTGAAACAGACTCCATCTATTGCTGTCTTTCTTGGGGTGTAAGGTCCTTCCTACAGTGATTCAGGCCTTGACACTATTCACCTAAATTATTTTAATGTACTCTATATGGAGCTGCCTTTAAAGTAACCCATGAGTTGCCTGGCATTCATTGACAGGAATGTATTCCACCTCTGCTGTGGGCTGCGCATCGCTTTCCGATTGGCCTCTGTGTGCCATTTAAAGTGCTGGTATGAATCTATAAAGCCCTTTGTAGCATAGCACTATGCTATCTAATTTGCCCACTTCAATCCAACCAAGCCCTAGAGATGAGACAGTGAGATACTCTCAAGTCCAGTTCTTTATTTGCTTGTACCTAATAGGCAGAATCTTGTCAGATTAAAGTTACAATCTTCGATCTAATTTATCTGGAATACCCACAGAGATTCTAGTTACCCTGAACTTTTCTCTCCCTCCACCATCTAATTCTGGACTACACAGTCTCTTCTCTTGGGTCTCTCCCTTGAATGTGTTGCCTCCATCCTAAGAAGCTGCAATGCTACTGCCAACATTTTCTCTCACTTTTCCTTCAGCTTCAGCCTCTATCACGCCAACTTACTTGATCTTCTAGGAAAAGCATCTGGTGTCTCCCTGTTTTTGGAAGTGGTAGGAGAAGCAAGCATTGCTTTTCTGTAACAGTGCCTGCCCTTTTGGAATGACCCCCCACTGAAACTTAAATTAGTTCTTATTTTGGCCATTGTGTGGGAGCCGCTGAATAAAAGGATCTTTTGGAGTGTGTTTGGAACTTGATGCCTATTTTTTTAAATTATCTTTGGGGGTTTCTGGTTTGTATGTTTCAGATTCTATGTAATTTTAACGGGATGGGTGTCTTAATAATTTGGTATGTTTGTAAACCTGCTAAGAGCTCCATGGGGTTGTTGCAGGGGACAGATTTGATAAATAAACAAGCTTGAGGAACACATAAGAATAGCAGGCCATAGGTTTCCCATTCCTGTGCCACACCTCTGCTGTACTGGAAAAATAACTAGGGATTAGGATATGCTATGTTAAGGATTGAATGAGATTGTATACAAAAATTCAGCAAATAGATAGAATTCTTACATACCTAGACTGACAAATCTTCATCCATTGAATCTCAGTTTGTTGATAGGCAACAGAAGTTTGCTGTTTCCTCACTTCTGCAATTGGGCTTAAGCTAAAGGAACAAATAAATTTGATGACTCTTTTTCTCAGAAAAATAGTTAATTGAGTTCAGTGGGGCTTAGGTCCCTTGAAGACTGATGGAGAAAACTAAACTGTATTTAAATTAAAGACTAGTGCTGTATTAATAATAATGTATTAGAGAACTAAAACTTAACACACGTGAGAACCATTTTTATATAATAAGAAAGCCAATTATTTGTTTGTCTAAAAAAAAGGAAAATAAAAATGCAGCATCTGTAATTTTCAAAGTTATTTGCTACAATCTCCTCCTATGTCTCCAACAATAGTTAAAATGATGCAAGTGAGCCAGAAAGCCATGTTCTAGGTGGTGCAGTATAATAATGGCAATCCATGGAAAACAGCACATTCCTGAAGACAGCTCAATAGCTGTGCAACACCTATAACATAGTCAAGCCTTTTCATTAACCTGTTGTCTTTAAAATGTGTTCAACCTCAACTCCCATCATCCTCAAACACGATGCTAAGAATGTAAAGTCCATTAAACTCTGGCTTACATTTAGTTCATGTTACATTGTAGGATGAGATAAATGCGATTATAGAATGAGATAACTGAGCCGGTTTGGTCTAGCAGTTAAGGCACTAGGCTAGAAACCAGGAGATTGTGGTTTCTCATCCCACCTTAGGCATGATATTCAACTTGGTGACTTTGAGCTAGTCATTCTCTCTTAGCCCAACTCACCTTTTCACCTTGAATACTCACTTTTTCACCTTGAATTATATGGGACTGTATGCTATACCAGCAGTCACCAACTGGTGGTCTGTGAGAAAATTTTGGTGGTCTGCAGAAAAATTATTTGCATTTTTTTATATTGCACTAAATTAGGGGTCCTCAAACTACGGCCCCCTGGGCCAGATACATACAATGAACATTTGGGTTGCTGCAGAGAATCTCTCCCTTTGGGGTCTTTTTTGTGTGGGTCAGAGGGGGCAGAAATTCTGGCTTGGGGTTTGCTTCAGCCTCCTGGTGCGGGGCTTCGGGCAAAGGCTGGTGGCTGCTTAGCTCCAACAACTGCTTCCTGTTGGGACCCTAAGGAGCCCGGGCAGGGAGGGGAGGAGTCCTGGGAGGGGAGGGGTGAGTAGAGGCCGGCAAGGCACCCCTCGACATGAGTGATAGCGAGTTGGCCACACGCACCTAGTCACATGACCACCTAGCCACGCTCACCCAGCCGGTAATTAGGATGATCATCTTAGTGGTCCACGGGATTTAAAATTATGACTTTAGTGGTCCCTGAGATCCAAAAGGTTGGGGACCCCTGTGCTACACTGTATGAAGGCCTTTATTTCCTATAGGGGTTCTTTTCCCAGATTACTCTGTCTGAAATGTAGGTGAGTAATTTAACTTAGCCTGGTGGCCCACAAACAACATGCTTCTGCTTGGCTAGAGGTGCTGTGGGCAGCCATCCATCAGCTTTTCCAACCATGGACTACCAGAGTCAATGAGAAGTGAATGGGCCGCAGTTCAGGAGCAAACCATGCAGGGGAGGTTGCTAACTTAATGCAGTGTTAGGAGGTGGCACTTTTAAGCAGCTGTTCCTCATGCATATTTCATTACAGCACCAGATAATGCATCCCACCACCTTCTCAATTATTCCCAGATGAACATTTCCAAGACGTTTTGACATCTGCCTTAATGCCTGTTATTAATTTAGTAATTGCAGGAGTCACAAATATAAGTGTAAAACATATGTGAGTGAAAGGGGGTGGGAGAGAAGTAGGTTTCAATTTTATTCCACTTTCTAGAAATAAGCCTTAATCATTCCCAGTAAATGTTGATAGTAACTATCCTCAACCAGGTGTCTTTCAAATGTCTATGGCTTCAACTTAAACCATTGTAGATCTGGTGCAATGCTAACCTATGATAACTCTAGGAACTGTCATCCAGTATATCTGGAGGGCACCAGACTGGGAAAGGTTTTCGTACAAAGTTGGCACATTAAGATTGAAATCCCTTGCCAATTTCCTAATAAGTTTTGGATATACAAAGGCACAGACTTAATTCCTGTGTTTCAGAACACCTTGATAAATAGTTTAAATCAAAGTTTATTAAAGTTCTAACTTGGTAAAATATCTCAATTATATGTTCATCATGTCTATTTATTTAGATCCATTTTATCTTGTACCCAGATCCTTGAATTAATACCAGCTTTGGAAACCAAAGTAATATCCCAAGTTCTGTACTTTATTTGATTTAATGCATTTATTTAAAAAAAAAATAATTGAAAAAGAGGGATTGTAGCATGCCATCAAACGCTGCCCAAAATCTGAAACATTTTTTTTTTCTAATTGCCAGGAATGCTTCTAGATGTTCCATGCATGCCACCAGCAATCTTAGGGAATAAAGTTGTTGGGGCTGCAGATAAGTGCTCTATTGGGAAGCATAGCCACCTTAGAAGAAAAGAGGTTCTTGTACTTGGCTCTTTTTTTAAATGGGCAAGGAAGTCTACAGAGGGTGTGTGTGTGTCTGGGTGTGTGCCAGAACAGTCAAGATGGCAATGAGAAAAGCCCAGATTATTTCAAGGTGGACTAAACTTCTAACAAACATATCTTATCTACATTAGGACTTTGATCTAAATAGGTATTTCTGAATAAGTACTGCACTAAAATGATCTGTATTCACTTTGAATTTTCCAGCAATATTCAAAACACAGAACATTGCTCTTACATTGCTTTAAGCTTCAAATCTCCCTCTCTCTTTCTGTGTATGTATGGTGCATTTGTATGTATGCACCTGTGTAATTGTAATAAATTTTTTGCTAAATCTTGTTTAACTCCTGATGCTCTGGCTTGCCTAATTCCTACTCTTCTGCGGGAGAATCACCCACTCTTTTGCTTCCCTTCGATATATGTCCCCATAAAGATGCAGACTACTACCAATCTTCCTTCCTTCCTTTCTACCTACCTACCTACCTCTCTACTGGACAAGGATAGCCCAGGCTTGGACAATAGGCACTTATCTATGCATCCTCCCACCTTTACCCTGTAAGTTACTACTAAGAAATACTAGTTGACTAAATAGCAACCAGCTCCTTTGGAGAGAGAGAAGTATAGCAATTAGACTTACTTGTTGACCTTCAGAAACTATCCAGGAAATTAAGACAGAAATTATAACAGGAGTGTACATCAATAGTACATCTATGTTATGGTAATCATCCTATCTGCCCACTTGAGACAAGCATGCACCTATATTGGGCAGTAGTGATATCGGAAGATACTGGTGTTGGATGGTCACTTTATATGTTGGATGATTTTTTTTATATTGGTAAACCACTCTTGTACTTTATTGAGAAAACCACATATATAGACGATTTGGCATTCCTGAAAATGAGAATAAAAAAATTATGTCCGAGACAGTATTTTGAAGGCCCTAGGTTGCCTTCAAACTGTGATAATAATAATTATAGAAGGAGGGGCTGTTGCTGTAAAGGAGAGTTTTCATAAGTTCTTTGGGTTTTCCAAAATAATCTTTCTAATATACTCTTTCCAAATATTTTCTGAAAAGTGAATGTGATTTCTAGATGAATGTAAAGGAAAAGAAAGAACTTATAAATTGTGAATTTTAAAACGGTGTCGTGAGATTGATCTTTCCCAGCCTTTGGCTAGCTAGAAATATTGATATACATCTTCCACCATTATCAATCAGCACTACTATGCAAAGAGACATAGACAGCACTCCAGAAGGCACTAAATTTGAAGACATCTGCATAATCATATAAAACTAATTGATATTTAATCTGACTATAAACCTAATCAAGCATAGCAGGTTGTGAGAATGTATTTGCCAGACCTTTTCTGATTTGCTTAAATATACTGTGTGAATACAGCTGCTATATTGTTAACTCTCATTGCCCAGAACATTTAACCAAGGAGCAGTTCAATACCAAGGAGCCTATTTCTGGATTATATATAGGATGGCATAACACATATGTTGCTTGGGAAGGAAATCCTAATTATTTCAATGAGACTTACGGACAGGAAGGAAAAATGGTTCAAATTCAGGTCAAAAGTTTTAGTCCTCTTGATAAAGTAAACAACAAATGTCCTATGATGGAACAGGATTGTTCACTGAATATGTTTATGCAACCTAGTTAGAGAAACTTCATTCCTGAGATATGTTTTGTTTGAAAAATGGAACAATACAGATGCCTGACTCTTTGCTTTCATGAAACCCATCTTATATGGAGATAGACAAGGGTCAAAGTGCATTATGAATAGCTGAATTATAAAACTGATTTTGATTTTAAGGAATCTTATCTTTTAAACCAGCACAGGGGAAGAACAAATTGGCCATTTATAAATCAGATTGATCACATTGTAAAATGAATAAAAATTTGATGTTTCTAAGCAGTAGAAATACATATGCAGAACAAGTGAATCAAGGTTGTAGGTTATTACTGAGCATCTAGAAAAGGATAAACCAGGGTGGAAGGACTCTAGCATTTTGGCTCCTGATGGAGAGAGAAAAAACTTTATGATCTGAATGGGTCTCATATTTGGACAAATTCACATTTTGCACTAAGATTTGCTTAACTGAACATGTTGCACACACCTCACCATTGTCATTAGTAGTTTGAACAGTCCCAATTATGATTTATTCAACAAACTATAAATAAACTAACTGTAGCTTTGTATGATATGTGAATCCAATATCCACTTTGGGAGGAAGGGAGCTATTCTCCAGAAAGATCCCCTCAACCTTTAAAAGATTGGCCAAAGAGCAGTTTAGTTATCTCCACCCTAGAACCATATCAGCATTATCTCAGAGGAACAATATGATTCACCATTCTGTTGCTTTCAGTTGGTAAATCTTCATTATTAATGCAATACAGGTGTAGCTTAGAGTTTACTTAATCACCTGTTCATTGATTTCCTTTTATTTCTGGTAAGCTTCATTTTATTATGAAAGAGAAAGGCTTGTACTTTCATTGTAGACCTGAGGGCAGTACTTATCTATTTATCCATAGTACATATTTGTGGACAAGCCAAGAATTTTAGATTGACTTTGGCTTATCTGTGGATTGGCTTATCTGCAAGTGCATATGGTAATATCTTTTAAAAATATCCTATATATACTCATACATAAACTTTGCCTTTGCAGCCATAGGAGATCTAAGCCCAGCCCACCTTAAATTTCATTGTCTTTTTACCACCAATTTGCTTTGGTCATTAATAGTTTAGATTCTTGTAGAGAGTGCTAACATGCAATAGAACTGTATTCATTTGAACTGACTCCGGATTTCCTGCATTTGTCAAAATCCTTCAGAATACATGGAAAATACATAGCAGCATTTTGAGGATTAGCTTATCTATTTATTATTGCAGTTTGGTTAAAAATTTGAGGATTGGCTTATCTGCAGATGGCCTTATCCACAAGTATACTATAAATGGTAGCTTTCTGTAGCTCATATATTCCCAATGTGTTAACCTGAATCATCCCTAAGGATAATGCCACTGGTCATCTACTGAAAGACCTCTAGATGAGGGATGAATTATATGCTATTTTATTTTGACTAGCAGCAGCAAGTCAAAATGTAAACTATCATTAGAAATCGGGGAATCCAAAAATGGAACCCGAAGATGTCTGCACAGAAAAAGATATGTTCTGTCTCTGAGATAGATTCCTGGTCTCTCTTCCAAAGTAAAGAAGCAAAAATAAGAATTATATCAACCTTTGCTATCCTTTCCCTTTTCTTCTAATACTTATTGTTTTATTTTGTTTTCTCAAGTGCCTACTCCCACACAATAAGGATGTGTTATTGAGATACATTTATTCATGATTGCTTTTATCAAACTAATTTCCTGGCTTTGCATGCAGACTGGGTTCATACAGCATGATGGTTGGAAATATGGTTGGCAACTTTGTGGTTCAGTAGGTCATATAAATACAACCTTGTTATTGTAGCATATACTATTGTTCTAAGATCACGGTCTAAAGCTCTCTTCACATGCAACAATGCAGAGGTGGGAAACTAGAGATTTACCTTACGTGAACTTGAGGAACAGAAAACCTGTTCATTACAAAGTTTGGTCTGCCTGGAAGAGAGAGATAACAGTATTTTTTTTTCCAGACTCCTGGTTAGGAAAAGGGATGATATGGAAGGGTTGTGGGGTAAGGCACTATACCCATAGTTATATCCTTGGGGCTAGTAGATCTGGGCTGCAAAAATCCAGACAATCTATACTTCAGCATATAGTGAAAATAGTTTTTGACACTTTTTTGCCATTTAGTGGACTTCTGGATTTTTGCAACCCAGATCCTAACATAACTGCCTAGAACCAATCAATTCCTTCCGAGCCGTGCAATGATGTATGCATCGAGTTGACAATCAGTCACATAGACTAAAGGGGCTTACTCCTGAGTAAATGCAATGAAGTCCTAAGTAAGGCAACCCGCCAGTTCCCTTTTGCTTGTCAAAATGGCTTAGGAACATGTTACCAAGAGTGGGAGACAGACATGCGCTTACGTTAAGGAAGGGTGTAAGACTAGTCTGGAAGGAAATGTCCTAACTCAGCCACCATCTAAAGGAAAACTTGAGAATAACATCAAGTTACTAATCTGGGATGAATTTGAACATTATAAATGATAAATGAGCTACAGGTAATGTTCATACAACACGCTAAACCATTAATTATAATTAATGAATTACATAGATGATGCTGGAATCAAATAAGCCACAAATCTTAGTGTATTGCATGAACCAGACCATCACATTAACCCAGAGGTCCTCAAACTTGGCAACTTTTAAGACTTGTGGACTTCAACTCCCAGAATTCTCCAGCCGGCTATGCTGGGAGTTGAAGTCCACAAGTCTTAAAGTTGCCAAGTTTGAAGACCTCTGCATTAACCTATAAAATAGTTTCTTTTACTTTAGTATGTACCATATGATCTGATAAGCACACCTTATGCAGGAACACCATTCCCAGAGATTCACCACAGGTTGTGTCAATGTGTTATATATTCCCTGCTGATTTTCATTGCATCATGTAAAATTGATGCTCCATTTTCACAACAGACCACTTCTCAAAAGTCCTGATGCAAGCACATGTGCTTGTCTCCTTACCAGTTGCTTTATGATGAGAATTCCTCCCTTAATCCCAGTCTCATGCTAGTTGCAAGCTTTGGCAGATGCAGCATCCTTTTGGTGCTTAATAGGTGTGGTGGTGGAGGAATGTTCCAGCCCAAATGAAACAGAAATAGGTAGCAGAGGTGCACCTTTGACTTTGATATAAAGGAGTAAAATAAAAAAAATGGATTGCTTTGTTTTAGCAATGTACAAAATAACTGATGGTGGGATGGGCTACAGGGGATCTGCCCAGTAGTAAGATATGCATTTTCTTCAAAAATATTCATTTAATACTGACAACTCCAGCTAATGGAGAGTCATTCCTAGTATTTGATGAAGGATCAGTTATGTTCCTGTTTGGGTATTCTCTCATCTACATTTTCAGTGATTTATCTGGCTCAGTTCAACAATCCAATTCATATCTTGCCTACTGGAACTTCACAATTAATATGTTTTTAGCATGCCTGACATGTACTATGGATGGTCTCATCTCATTATAAAGTTCAAATCCTCTCACCCACCTTGTTGCATTCAAATGTGTTGGACTGACCCTTCTAAATTTCCAACCAATAGATCCACTGGCTGCAATTAATGGGAATTGTATCTGGACAGACGTTTGTTTTAAAAGGTAACTTAAACCATCATAACTCTTACAAAGTTAAATGTTATAAGCTTCCTAAATATTAATATTGAGGGATCCTTGGTACTGTCTGAGCTTGGTTATTACAACCAACAGAGAGCACCAGGGAGCCTTCATTTCAGCCCTGAGCTACAAATAGTCCATTCTAGTATTAATATTTTCCTTCTGGGGTTGTCTGAAAAAATTAGACTTTTTTAATAACAAAAACCCTTTTCTTGTTAACTTGATTTGTGCCCATAATTAAGCAAGCCAGAAGTAGTGGTTGTTGTTTTTTCCAACACACACGCACACAATTTAATCTATGTTGCGCAGGGATTCTCTCTCAACATATCCTTGGTTATTTTTATATTAGAGATGTGTACTTATACAAATTACTTTCCCCCAAATAGGATGTGACACTTTTGGAAATTAAGGCCAGCCCTAAGGGCTCCATCATACCCAGATGATGGCGAAGACTCCCCAAATCATGTTCTTAAATAGAATTGCACCAGCTTTTGGACAGTTCTCTGTTCTTCTCCAGCCAGCTTCCCAGACAGGGATAGAAGACAAGGGTGCCCGCCCCGCCTTTTAGAGAAAGTATGCTCTTGAATTATTTTTTTACTGGCCTGTTTCTGTCCCAAAGTGCTTGGTTACTAATCTCCAGAGCGTTAGTGGTGTAGCAATACCGGGATGGGGGTGGTGGGTGTCTGGTCAGTTGAAGTTTCTGAATCCAGGACATCAGAAGAAAGTTGTTTCCCAATCCACTTGGCTCCTCTTAACTTCAAAGACCGTTGGAGTTAGGCAGTTTTCTTGGAGCAGCCTTGGCCCTCCATCCAATTCTTCTCCAGCCTGATTCCTACCTAGCCCAAGTCCTCCTGCCCCTATGCCAAAAAAAAGAAGAAAAAAGCCCGCTGTTAACTGCAGTTCAGGCTTCCTTTCTGATGCCCACTGACTCCTTCCTCCTCACCTAGTTCTGACCTGTTCCCTTCCTGGTTGACCCACTGATCCTCCTTGTAAGCTCTCCTGGGAGGCTGTTACCCATTCTTCACCTGATCCAGGGGATTCAGGGCAGTATGAAGTCACTTAGCTTAGGGGTGGGGAGCCTGTTTGACAAGACGTGGGGTCCTTGAAGATCATGGCCGCATTCAGCTGAAGAACTGGGGGGCACTGCCTGTTCTCATATGAAAGCACAAGTAGGGTGGGCTTCTTCCCTATATACAAAATCAGCACAATTATACTTTCAAAATTTGATCTTGCATTTGTGGATGGCTAATACTAAGGGGCTGTTACCATGACATATTTCTATAAGCAAAAACAGTGCATTCTGTATTCTAAGAGGTTTGTGTATGTGTTTGTGTGTGTGTGTGTGTGTAGATAAATGGAACTCTGTGACTATGTTTGCAACTCTGTGTGTTTCCCATGTGGGAAAACCCTTAGTACAGCAGCTGCAATCCTAAATAGCCTTACCTGGGAATGAACCTCCCTGAACCTAGAGGGATTGGCGGCTTCTTGGATCTGTAAGTAGGACTCTCTGCCTTTACTTGTTGCTCCAAATGAATTTGGAGGTAATTGCTTTAAGTAGCCCTCTATATTTTATTTATATACACTCACAGAGATAAAAGACAATAATTTATCTCTCCAAACAGCCAGATAGATGCCAAAATTAACCGTCACATGTATAAGGAAGAGAAGATAAGGATCTTTTCTCTCTCTCTCTCTCTCTACCAATAACAATATTGAGCAATTTCTTCCACTCAACAAAGTTAAGCACTTTTTAAAATTGTGCCTTTCCCCCTCTTTGTTTTAGCAGGGTTTTTTTTTTTTAAAAAAAGCAAAAACACAACTCCGTTGAAATAAATGTGCTTGCAATTAAGCCGGTAGGTCAAAGCCCGCAACTTATTTATTACCCGAGTAGCTTCATTAAAGTCGATGGAGGTGGTTATAGGCTCTGCCCGTCGGCACGCCTGGCTTCTCAGTTATAGATCATAATGTGCTGAGCGATCATGTAAACGGTATGGCCCTTTCCTCTTCTCCCCCCGCCCCGACCCACCCACCCCCGTCTTGTCTCCCTACAAGAGGCTTGAAGCCCATTGAAGGAAATTTCAGAGTCCGCTGTAATCTTGGCCAGGAAGAGGCGCCTCTGTCGCCGCGCTGGGTTGATTCCCTTAGGTCAACCTTGCCTCCCACTTGTTTTCATAGTTTTGCAGTTCGATTCCCATTTGCGGGGAAGTGAAAGGTCTCTCCGAAAATGAACGGCGGCTTGCAAGTCCTTTCGAGGCACCCTGGAGTCACGGGCGGAAAGTTCCACGCAAGCTGAAAGTTCTGCCCGGAGAGGAGCAACTCCCTCAAAAATGCGGTAGAGCCCGCTTGCCTCGAGTGGGCTCTCCCGTCACGCGAGGCCGCGCTCTAAATCCAGGGCGCTTGGCTGGTCTTGCAGCCGCCGGGCCGATCCCAGGGACGCCTTTCCAAAGATCCCTTTCAAGGGAACTTTTAATAAACATAGAATAGAATAGAATAGAATAGAATAGAATAGAATAGCAGAGTTGGAAGGGACCTTGGAGGTCAACTAGTCCACCCCTCTGCCTAGGCAGGAAACCCTACACCACTACAGACAAATGGTTATCCAACCTCTTTTTAAAAACTTCCAGTGTTGGAGCATTCACAAACTTGCCCGAAAAGGTGCCCCGAAGCCAGGAATGGGAAGGCCCAAGACTCAATGAGGTTTCCTCTAAAGGAAGCAGCCAGGCATCCACAGCTGCTGCTTGTTGGCCCCTAGATCTGCAGGGACAGCACCATCCGCGGAAAGACCCCCTCGGCCCAAGTCGCGCATCCGTGGCCCTCCAGAGCCCGGGGCGTTGAGGAATCGCGCCCCGAGCCAAGCTGAGATTTGCACTCCTTACTAACACTGATGACGTTTGGGTCATGTAACGTCTGCAAGCAAGCAGGGAGAGCACCAAGGACCCCCTCATTTTACCCTGAGCTACACACATTCTCCTTTATGGAAGATTCCCCCCCCCCCATGCAGACCGCTAAGGAAAAAGCCAGTCTCTGCCCCCCTCTGAGATGCTGGAGCTAGGAAAAAGGGAGGGGATATCTCCCCCTCCCCAAAAAAGAAGGGCTCTGCCCCTCTCGCCTCCATCTTTCCATTCCCGGCCCTTTACTCGAACGCCGCCGAGGGAAGGGCGCGCGTTTGGCGCAACTTTTCCCTTCTCCTCTCCTGAAATTTGATTTTATTTCGTGGCTGGGTTTTGTTCCCCCGTTTTGTCCGCTCTGCCGAGGGAGGAACCCCCTTCCCCCTTCCATCCACGCAGCAGTTCCGGCGTCCTCCCGACAACTGCGAAGAAGTCAAGAGGTCCCCGGTCTTTCTTTCACCCTTTCCGTTGTTCTCCCTGACACTTGCGGAACGCATTGAACCCTTTCGCGTCCCAAAGGCGGCGAAACCCTCTCCTGGGCCCAAGCATTCCTAAACCACCCCCCAGCCCCAGGGATTTGGCTTAACGATAAATAAATAAAGCTCTCCCGGTACTGTTGTCCCCGAAAGCTGCATAGGTGGATTAATTCTTCGCCTATTGTAATTTCCCACGAAGGTTCTTCTGCCTGTGCTAGTGAGGGACCGAGTCTTTGAAAGGGGCGCCTCCTGCCCTCCTGGAGCTACAATCTCCAATGGGCACTTCCCGCTAAACTTGGAGGTAGCCTGCTTTTTTCCTACCTTTCTTCCTTAAACTCATTTTTTCCTTACATAGTTCCCCCGATTCCCCCCCCCCCCCCATTTTTTTAACTTCTTACCTTTCTCCCCTCAATTCAATAAATCCAACATCTGCAAGATTTATTTATTTTATTTTTTTGGAAAGGGAAGGAAGGAAAGAGAAAGAAAGAAAGAAAGAAAGAAAGAAAGAAAGAAAGAAAGAAAGAAAGAAAGAAAGAAAGAAAGAAAGATAAAACTGTTTGATCAATGACAGTGATCTCTGAATGCAAACTGCCCTTTCAAAGAGCGTGGACCTAATTATTTAGGACTTATGATCAACAGGAACCTCCATTTCCCACCCGAGTCCAGGCACTGTTTTGTTCTTATTGTCATCACTTCCAGAGCTACATGCAGTCAAATGATTCCTCAGATATTTCTTGGAAGCAAATCTTACAAAAAAATCAAAAATCGATGAGGTCTTAAATTAGTTTAAATCCTGCTCTTTCTGTGAAGCATTACTGTTAGAAGCTGTCCTTATGTACTGATATATATCCTCTATAAATCGGTTCACCTATCTTCCATCCACACGCCTCTTTGCTCTTTTCTTCTCTGTAAATAAACATAATCCTATAAAATAATCTTAATTATTAATCCAGTTGTATTTAATACATAAACATTGGTGCGCCTGCACATAAAAGGACCTTGCCTTAACAATTGTTATCAACTACACTTCCACTTAACGTCCCCTTCTGTTTTCAATACACAGACGCTTCATTAAAGTCCCTCCATTGATTAACTTGGAATTGTGGGTATTTGGGTAGCTTGCTTAGGCCTCTGATTTTATTCCCAGGGCTCTTTATTCGAAGCAGCCAGGGATCTGGTAAAACATTTGTTTAGCCCCGAATATTCTCAGTGATCCAAGGTTGATTCTCTAAACTCTCCTTATGTGTTTGTCAAGTGAAGGGAGATTCACACAATCAAAGTTGCCCCTTTGTTATGAACTGTTGCACTTAACCGTCCTTAGGGGATATTTGACAGCTCAGGGGATACGGGAATCAAATATAGTTGGTTGGTTAGATATGACTCAATTCTTCATTTTCATTTCACAGATTTTGAGATCCGGCCAGGAAGGAGAAGATTTTGCAGAATTCTGCAAAGGAACGGACCACAGAGAATCACAGCTATCTTGATTCTCTTCCAGTTGGCTTCAGTGAAAGGACTATGAGATATTTCCTTTTCAAACCAATGCAGCTCAAAGTTGCTCGATTTGTAGACTGTGCAATTAAAACCACTTTACCCTTTAAACACATTCTCTGAACGAATCTGAGAATTCCAACCAGAAGCAGCGGTGACTTCAGAACATTCCCCCCTGCAGTTGGCAAAAAGGACTCAGAACAGAAAACTGTCGCAGAACAGTTTTTGAAAAGCTGACATTCCAAGCATTAATCACAGAATTTTATCTAAGATGACAGGTAGTAGTACAGGAGAGAGACTATCTAGAACCGCAAGGTTTACAGTGCAACTCTACTTAGGTTGACTTAGAAACAATTCCCATCGTGCTCATCGGGCATTCAATTTCTGATGAATGGTTTAAGTCAGGATATCATTCTTGAAGGATTAGTAGGTGCTAATAAAAACCGATAGGATAAGAGAGTAGGAATAACAACTTTAAACCATGACTTTGGTGTACTTGGGGCCAAGTAGAAGTTAGAGTGGGCGAGTTGTGGGCTCAGCATGGAATCCAGGCAGTAAACTATGTATGCTTACTGGTTGGTCTAAGGTATCTTGCCTAGCCTGCCTTTAAAAGATTTCTCCTGATCATACCAAGAAAAGTTCTTCTCCCGTGTAAGTGTAGAGTGTTGTGGCCTCTGAAATCAACAAGTATATTTCCAAGTAAGGTTTCCAGATCACCCTTTAGGGGGTTTGGTTTCACGCTAGGTTATATTTAGAAACAGTATTAAAGTTTTTTTTTTTTCCCCCAGTTTGGCCGTTTTCTTCTTCTTCTTCTTCAAGAAGGATTTCCTCTGAAATAGTTGTAGATCCTCTTTCTGTCTGCCTGTCCCTCTTCCTATTACCTCTTCTTCGCTTTTAGGAGCGCTATAGTTTGTCTTGTTTATTTTATTTTTCGCTGATTCAGCTCCCACCTTCTTTTCTAATTTTTCTCTTGGCTGCTTGGTTCAGTTGTTCCAGCAGCCATCTAGGATTGTTGACTTTTATTTTTACTAAGGACGTTTAAGAGCAGCCTCCCCCCACTGGGCGACCTCCAAATTCCTGGGATTATCATTTCCATCACTCCCAGTAGGTATGGATCTTTCTCTGGGAGCGAGAGAGGCTGTGGGTGGAAAACACCTGAAAGGCAGCCGGTGCCTAGGCAAGCCCACGCTCCGTGGGATACCGACACCCCCTTGTTAGCAGGGACTCGCAGTTTAAATCTGCAGGAGTGGAAGCAGCTGAGACCCAACCGAGGGAAGAAGTGAGCGAGTTTAGGGGCGCCCAAGCATAACTCACCCCCTAGCTACGTCTTCCCTGCGTTTGGCTAAGCTGTACAAACTCAATCAAAAGTGGGTTCGGATCAAACAAAGAACGGGGAAAGGAACAGCCCCCCCAGCCCTTAGTTCGCTCTTCTTCTCTCCCGGCAAAACCCAAGGGGAGCTTTTGCCAGAGAGTCTGGACTAAGTAACTGCATTTTGCAGTTTCGTGAAACGTCTGAGCCCGTGGGAAACTGTAGGCCGGCAACTTTTTCTCCCAAGGACGCGCGCGACGTGGCTACGGAAATCAATATGCAGGCAGAGCTGAAGGCCGACCATTAGAGAAGGGCCGGCGAATGGAGCCGTCTGCATTTTGGGGGCTTGCTGTTCGTTATAGCTCACGGTCCCCAACGCCGCCGCCGCCGCCGCCGCTCGCTACTTTCCTGACCTCGCGATCAGAAAAATCCCTGAATACGCAGATACGGCGGCGTCCAATGTGGCTTGCCTTGTTTGCGCTTTGCCTGTCTCAGGGATGTTAATAGAGCCCGGGGGGGGGGAAGCGAGCTTCGTCCAACTGGGACGACGCTCCGAAGACGAAGCAACGAAGGATTTGTGTCTAATTGGCGTTGCCCTCTTCGAAACTTCCAGCCTTTTGTTGCTTTTGGGGGGGGGGAAGTGGGGGGTAGGCGAACGGCTTGGACGAAGCAGAGGAGGAGGAGAGGAAATCAGGCTAATCAAACCTTTCGCCACGGCCAAATTCGCCCCCGGGGTCCTTGCAAACATTTGTTTGAATAATTTACCTCCAGAATAGGAAAATGCTAATTGTTTCTTAAAGTGCCGACCGAGAGGGAGGGGGAGCGGGCAAAAGTGGGAAGTAAGCGGATTGGGGAAAGAAAGGAGGTATGTATGGGTGGGCAATGAAATCTCAAAGATTTGGGTCGTAAGGAAGAACTGGCGTCCCCTCCTCGAAGAGAGCGAGAAAGCAAAAGCACCTGCAGAGATTTGAACAGCAGCCGCGAATATTTTTTTTCCCAGGAATGCTGAAACAACCCCCATCCCTAGATTTAAAGGGGCCACGTCTCCTTTCTTTGGTCTGTCGCGGCGGAAGTCCTCGACCTTTCTCACAAGCGCAATGGCCCACGTCTAACGAAAATCAGTGTCTATGGCGCCTTCTTGGAAAGAGGACCTACTCCCTCCTAACTTCTTCTAGAGGTTTTGTGCAGACGCCTGGGACTGATGTAGTGTTGCCACCCCTTGGCTAAATTTGTGAGGTAAAAATGGCTCCTAGCCGACTAGCCATAAACTAGATTTACCACCTAACAATTCGTGCCTGAGGTCACGCGGAGGAGGGGAGGGGGAAAAATTAAACTGGGGAAAGTCATCTGGCCAGGCACATAAAGGGCTTGCTGTACCCTAAAACATCAGGCACCTTCCAGTATAGTTAATACTTGGATGGGAGACCAACAAGAAATCACAGACAGGCAGACTAGGATCCGGAAAAACTCGCCTAAGAGGAGAAAAATTAAAATATATATTTGGATATGGGTGTTAAGAACATTATTAGGAGCTATCCAAGAGTGGTGGGAGATGAATTTGATTCAAATGTATTCTTTCCTTTTTTATTTTTTATTTCCCCAATTATGCTCAGATCTTCTTTCTTCTAAGCATACTTCACAAAGTTTTGGGAATAATTGAAGGGGTAATAAGTTTATGAGATTTAGATCCAACTATGATGATAAGGAAGACTATAACTAAATATATTGTGGGATTTCAATGGGTTTGAAAGTTAGCCTCACATCTTAAGGAACAATCCCACGGGACAGTTAGACTTATTTTTGGGATAAACAGGAATGCATTTATTAGATCTCATGCAGAGGTGTAGAACTGCCCCATTTTTCTGGTTCCTTAAATTGGAAAGGGGGAGGGGATGATTAAACCAGAGTGGCTGAAAGGGGCCAGGAGTGTATTTGCATTTTATTCCAGCTTTCCGTTGAGTTTTGTCCCCCTGCATTTCAGATCAGGAGTCGAACTAAAGAGAAGGGACTCCGAGGGTCCCCAGATCTTCCGACTGAGGCCAGGGGGGGGGTGACATTTATGAGACGAAGTGGGTTGGGGAGGGAAGGGGGACTTTGTTTTGGAAGCAGGGACTTGAGAGGGCACCCCTCACTATCAAACACTGAAAAAAAAATATTCGTTTTATTTTCACTTGCCCTTGGGTGACCTGAATTTGAGGAACCATATAGAAAAGTTGAACAAATCACATCCTCGATTGGAGTAGGTTAGGATTATTTTGAAATGTGTGTGTGTGGGGGGGGGAATGCAACTTCTCCACCTCTCTCTCTGTCTCTCTTCTTTCCTCTCTCCCCTTCCTTTAGCTGCTTTAGCTCTGGTCTTTCTGACAGCCTCTTTCCCCCCACCGTCCAAATCTTGGACATGCTGGGCTTCAGAGCATCTTTACTGAGTGAAAACTCTTCCGAAGGAGGGGAAGGGCTCCTGCTTGGCCGAGCCCTTTTGGGCCCTGACTCGAGGCTACAGTTTGCAGAAGCTTGAGCAGTTTTCCCCGATGACTAAATGCTCCCCGCAGTCAATTGCCTCGGCCTGGCCTGCAATTGTTCTATTTGACTGAAAAGAGGAGCAACACCTTAATTCTGTGGAGGGAAAAGACGGAAAGTGGAGGTAGGTGCAGAGAGGAGAACCCTGAAGCCTTCTCAACGCAAAAAGGCCCATTTGACTGATTCTGCCCTCGCTGACCCGACTCTATCTTTGCTCCAGAATTTACATAGGTAAATTACAGTTTCTGCATTAGATGAAAGCTTTCCCTGGGAGCGTCCCCTTTCCGTATTACTCAAAAGAATTCACACACTGTATTCCTCGGAATTTACTCCCTGTGCCTATTCAATAGCAGCAGCCCTTAAGCACATTTTTGCCATGTGTCTTTCTCTTGTAATGGACTTATGGTATAACATTAACACATGATTAAAAACACATTAAAGAGTGCACAAAAGCCTGCAGAGAAACGAATTTCCAAATGAAGGCTATGATCCTAAATGGGAATACTAGGATTGGACCAGTGTAAACAGAGCTAAGATTGGGCTGGAACAAGATCTTGCTTGGAGGAGCAGCTAATTCCAGCTATACCTACTAGACACTGGGTGTCAGGAATGCCCACAGCCCTTGTTCACGAATAGACACAAATTCACTTTGTGACAACAGCCAGGCCTGCTCTCTGCATTAAGGCCACTATGCGCCTATGCGCTTCTGCCATTTTAGCTGTTCTTCATGGGAAGAAGCACCACTCAAAGCAATGGAACCAATATCTGGGACCAATGGAACTGCAACTTCCTCCTGTTCTTAGTGGAATAGCCTTGGTGAACCTGCCTGCCTGCCTGCCCACCTAGAATCAGAGCGCTCTTCTGGCTGAAGTCAGTTGAGGTTTATCTTTAAATTGTCCTTAATGGTGAGGGAGGACACCGATAATATTTTGAAATACATGCTCAGGCTCATTTGTTTGTTTTCCAAAATATCACATGGGGTGGGGGGAGAGAGAGAGAGAGAGAGAGCGTGAGTAGAGTAGAGTAGAGTATCAGCCCCTTCCCATAGGAAAGTTTGGGGAAATGTTAGAGGAGCACCTGGCAACAGGATATATCTACTAAGGAACGTAAGTTCCATTACCCTGAGTGGGTTGTCCTTCAAACAAAGAACAGGGATTTATTTCACAAAAAACCATGGTCTGCAATCTGCTATCAGACCTGGGGCCCACAGCGTCCCCAGAAATCTTGGCAGCAGATTTGGGAGAATCAACTCTTCATTCTTATCCAGCGAAGAACAACGAGGACTTTTTTCTGCTTGCAGAATGCTTTGTCCTTATTACTGGAACGAATTTTATTTCATTTTGGAGGGGGATTTTTCTCTCTCTCTGTCATTCCACTGGTCCAAGGCATTTTTGCATATTCTGTGTAACAATAACTTCACACAGAAAAATGATACAGCAAAGTTTTCACCACAAACCTTTGGAACTGGCTTTCTGATAGGGCAGATTATCCCTTTTCCTCCCATACTCTCCATCCTATTCCTCAGAGTTATTTGCCTTTGGTTTATAGCTCTTCACATCAAGTAGCCTTAATTGCAGTAGCCAAATGGATCAGACTTAAGAGGGTCCGGGAATTTCCGAAATCAGGTTTTTTTTTTTATGTGGGGAAAGATACATTTTAAAGACTGCAAATGTCTATGCTCCTTCCTTCCGGAATAACTCATTTAAAGTATGAAAATAAGAAGTTTCTACAGTTTTGTGCGTGAAAGAGATTGCTGGAACTGTTCTCTCCTTCCGACTCTCTCTCTCCTCCCTTCCCACCCCCGATGTTTCCCTTTCCGATCTCTCTTCTCTAGCTCATTTAAAATTCCCCCGAGGAAGCCCCGGATTTGACTGAACCAATCTGAACAATATTATTACTGAAAGGAGAGGAAAGAGAGAGGCGAATCTAACTCCTACCCACCAGCTAGGATTTTTGGAACATAATTAGGATTAAAAGAAAGAAAAGGATTGGAAGATAGAAGTAAACAACTAAAGAGTAGAAAATAACTCTCTCTCTCTCTCTCTCTCTCTCTCTCTCTCTCTCTCTCTCTCTCCCTCCCTCCCTCCCTCCCTCTCTATCCTTTTCCCTCTCCCCCTCCCTCCCTCCCTGCCCCTCCGCCCCTCCTTTCTTACATTTCCTTCGGCCTGCAGACAGTGCGGTTCGGAGAGGCTGCCTTCGGAGTAAAAGTCCCCAATGATCGCCGAGCTTCAGTCACCGAAGAGCCAAAGAATCTGGCGCCCTGTTTTATTAGTGCACCGTAATTGACGAGGCTTAAAGCTATCGCCTCCAACCGATGGTTGGGCGCCTTTACCTACACCTCATCCCCGCACTAACTTCGACTGAATCGACTACCCTCCAGGGCTGCTCGTTTGGGAATGAGCGCCAGCCCAGCCCAGCTGTCACCGCCATTCCCCGAACCCTTTCCCGGTGAAGTTCAGCGCCGCAGATCGTCCTGTTGCTCGAAACGCGGCGGCAGATGGACCGGGACCAGCGCTCTCCCTCGATTCCCGGCGGAGGCGCCTTCTGGTCGGAAGGCGCCCCCTGGATCTTCCTGGGAATTAACTTCCGCTTGGAGATCAGGGTGCCAGACGCCATCCGGACGAAAAGGAGGGACCCACCGAAACAGTCCCGCCTGTCGGGAAAGGCGGCCTGGGCGCTCACAGTGGCTTTGAGGCCCCGACCCCGAGGCTTCTTCTCCATATCGCCCCCTTTGTGTTTCGGGAAAGGGGTGATTCACCACCACCCCTCCCCAGGTTTTCTTGGAACCGTTAAGCCGGCAGGTCTTGAAGGAAAACGGGAGCCCTGCATGCAGTACGAAAAATTAGACTCCTCGATAAAAAAAACAACCCAAACAAACGTGTTTTCTAGGGAATATGAATGTGTGCAATTAGGGGTCAGAGGGAGGGAGGACTTACAGCATCCGGCAGACAATTTCGAGGGCAGAAGGCAGGTTTCGGTGGCCCTGGAACAGAGGTGGAAGGCTGCGACTCTCTCTCTCTCTCTCCTTCCCTCCCTCTCTCCCTTCTTCAACTTCATCTTCTTCCTCCTCCTCCTCCTCCTCTTCTTCTTCCTCTCCTCCTCCTCCTCCTCCTGTCCGTCGTCCGTCAGTGTCTTCCTCGCTCTTTCCAGCTCCCTTTTCGGTTCCAGCGGCGCTGAGCGGTTCTCTCCCAAAAGCGTTTTTCCCCCTCTTTCTTTCCCCCCTTTCCGGGGGCTCTGCATTAGCCAATTCCATTGACAGTTTTCAGCCAGCAGCTGCAGTCATTAAAAGGCATTTACACCCTGGCCTCCTTCGCACAAAGATGGAGCGCCAACAATTATCTGCTTGTACTTTAAGGACATGAGAATGTGTCCCTAACAGGCTTAGAGGGGAGGTGGAGAGCATCGCCGCACCGCTAGGCAACCCCCCAACTTTTCTCCTCCATACAACAATGGCCAAAAGGTTGTCTTTGGTTCCCCCCCCCCCAGCCTGCGAGGCCTGGCATTCCAGAAATATGCCCGAAATCTCGGCCCTTTGGGAAACGGAGGGGCCAAGCGACCAAACTGGAAAAACAAAAGGTGTGCGGCCTCGGGGATGGGCGGATGCTTTCCAAAGGGACCCTTGTAACCTGTTTTAAGCTCGGAAACGCTCAGGTCAAGACGTCTGGCTGTGGAGGCGCGAAGTAAGCCTGGTGCTGCCCGTTCATTTCTTTTGTGATACCACCGGACTGGAGGGGTGGGTGGGGGAGACAGAAAAGCCAGATCTTGGGAGCATCTTTCGACCAAGGGGGGCGAGGAGAGGCCGCTGCGGACAACTTCGTTGGGCCGCGTATTTGAAACTTCTACTTTGTTGTTATAGGGGCGCCTGTCACTTTTGAGTTCCCCTGTCCGCTGAAGTCCAAGTCCAACCCACGCAGACGCTGTTGAAAAAGGGCTCGCAATTCTGCCAACCTCATTCAGACCCCAGGGCCTAGAACTCGCCCTCTTCCCCCTTTCTTTACATGGAAAGAAAGTTGTTTTAAAAAAAAAAAGAACTGAATTTTGGAAGAGGTCAGAACTGAGCTGGGGCCAAGGCGCTAGACAGGGTTCATATAGCCCTGACTGAAGGATCCACAATACCAGGGCAATTCTTGAGGCCCTTGCGGAGAGGGTAGGAATGCCGCCTGGAGACTGGCTTTTTCTCCTTCTTGTAACTGGCAAAGGTGTGTATGAACACACACACACACACACTCACACACACAGATAGAGAGCCACACGCGCTCATCCTTCAGATAAACCGACTGAAACGTTAAGGTACCGACCGAGGCAGGTGTCCCGTTTCCCCAGGGCCCCTGTATTGTTCCTCCTTTTGCCCTTGGCGAAACCGAAAGTTTGCTCCGACTTTCCAACCTTTGGCTAAAAACACTTGGGTGGACAATCCCTTGCTTTTCCTTAACTCGACAAAATCTCTCTGTTCTGCGTTAAATGGAAACCTGATATGGGGACAGGGACAAGAGGGCTGGGTGAGAAGATATCAAGCGCCACCCGCCTTTTCCCAACCCGCCGCTGGACTCGTTTTGTGAACAGAAGTGTGAAAGTACATCAGTAAAACTTAAGGGGCTGTTTTCCTTGGGAATATGAACCCCTGTTGGCAGGTTGGTGGAAGAGTGATGAACGCCTAATCCAGTCAGCAGGATCTTCCAGTCCAATAGCTCTTCCAACTGGACTTATTCATCTGCCACTTGGCATTTATTTCAGAGAAGCTGCTCGGTGAAAAGATCCCAGCCAGTTTGGGTGTCCGCCTAAGCCCCCCCACCTCCCTCCCTCTCCCCCCCCTCTCTCTCTCCTCAGCAGCATTTCGATTTATGATGATTATGTATCTTTCAACCAGGCCAAGCCACGCGAGGTTCCCCCATTTTAATTGTACATAACTGTCCCCACTTCTTCCCTCCCCCTTCTGCCTTCCTATTGATGACTCCAAGGAGTTTGGATTGCTGGTCGGTCTCACCGCCCCCTTCTCCTCTTCCCTGTCGCTCTTCTAGATCTGCATCGGAATGTCGAGCAAAGTTGTTGGGTGTTTTTTTTTTTCTTCCTCAAGTTTTGAATTCCTCCATGATTTTTTTTTCTCTACTTCTAGAAAGGCGGCTTAGGATAATTATTTCAGCTTTATTGAGGGCAGATTAGAAGAAGTCTGGATGCTGCGTTTCAATACGCGTTCTACATGCCTGGACAATGTCCCTATTGTTTGCTACTGTGTGTGAACCCATTCAAAATATACACTTTTTAACACCAACCAAAGTCCTGTCTAAATATACACAGTAAGGATGGAAAGACATCCATGACCCGTACAAATCTCTGTAAATCACACTTCCATCGCCGCCGAAACGAAACAAAGGAGTTACCAGCTCAAGATGCCGATTAAAATCGCCTTAAAAGCAACACACCTAAGGATAAATGGAGGCGGACGGCAACCACAGAAGGCCGGCTTAGTTGTTGGGAATGTCTAAGTTCAGCAATTTGCTTTCACCTATAAATATATATTTTTACGCATTGCTCGCGGTCACACACGCAAATACAACAGGCACAGATAAATATGAAAAAAAAAAGTTAAAAAATATTGTATGCATTTTAAAACAATGTTTTTTTCGAAGCGTTTTATTGCTCTTCTGTATGTTGGGCTTGGTTTTTTTTTTAAAAAAAAAAAAACAATAGTGGGAACTAAAGGGAACTCGAAATCCAAAGTAATAGTTGGGCTGCAGGGTTGATGGGAGGGAGGTTAAAATGCCTAGGCAACACCCAGCGAATTTACAAAACAGCGAAGAAGGGAGTTATGAGAGAGCAGAGCTAGAAAGAGATGGAAAATACACTGCAGGGAAATCAAAGCTACAATTCGAAGACGCTACGCGGCACACACACACACACACACACACACACACCTTAGCTTTTACTGAAGAGTATTTCTTGCTCTTCAGAGACACGGCTATTCCCACACTGAAGGTGACCCAAACCGTACAGAGGCTCGGCCCTTCTGGAGGCCAATTTGGGCAGGTTGGCCGTTCAGTCAAGTTCTGCCTCATGAACGGGGAAGAGGGCTTCGCCCACGAGAACCCCCGCCCGGTCCGGCCTCCAGGAATCGGGGCCTTTCCTCCTCACCCGATTTTGCTCCGGTATTTCCAAGCCAGGTTTGGTCGGGAGAAACGCTTTCTTGCTCCGAAAGCCCCCAAAGTCCAGACTTGGGACAAAGTTTCTCTTGGAAGTTACCTCTGCAAATCCCAGTGGAGAGGGGAGGGGGGAGAGCAAAGGAGAGAAAGAAAAGATAGGAAGCTCCCGCTCTTCCCTCTCGAGCCTCGTGCACACACACACGCACACGCACACACACCGACATCCCACCCCACCCCAGCTTGGGTTGCTCCCGGCGGGGTCAGCGGCCTGAGGATGGGCCTAATGATCTCATCTAGCTTTTCTTCCCCGCCGCTATTAGTGCTCAGATAGGCAGAATGAAGGGCAACTACGTGCAAATCATGTGTAAATCGTTTCCCTTCGGAGTCCTTTTATCCCCACTTGGCCCCGATCGTCCCCTTCTCCTCCCCCCCCCCCCCCGCTTTCCTTCCTTTTCCCTCTCTTCCCAAAGAGGAGAAGGGGCTCCCTTAAAAGCCTCGGTCAGCTTCGGAGTCTAATCCTGGATCTCATTTCAGAGAAGTAGCAGCGCCTGCCCGTGTACATTTTATTGCCTTATTTATTTAGGGAAGTGGGCGAGGCGGGGGGGGGGAGACCTGCCGGGGGAAAGGGGGAGACACCTCGGGAGAAGTGGAAGTGCTCAGATTAGGACTTGCCAAGATTAACACACCAATGCGCCCAAGCTTTCCTCCCTTCGCCTTCCTCCTCCTCCTCCTCCTCTCCTCCGTCCCTCCCTCTGCTTTCCGACTCCCCTCCTCCTCGCCTTTGGGCGCAGCGGTAAGAGCCCTTTCTCTTACGTAGTCCCCGATGATTGGCAAGGCTGACAGTGATTGGCAGGGCGCTGCTATGGCGACGCCAAACGACACCCGCCAGGCCAATAGAAAAGCGAAACAAAATGCTTCGGCGCTGCACTCACGGTGGATTTAGGAGAGATATTATGAGGCTGTTGTCATTAGGGCGACCGCGGCCGAATCACTGAATCTGTTTTGGCCGCGGCGGCGGCGGCGGCGGTAGCCGCTCTGGCTCTGGAGGTGTGTGCGTGTGCATGTGTCGTGCGTGTGTCTGTGGGTGCCTAAGCGAGCAAGCCGGCGCGCAGATGCCCGTCTGTACGTGGGTGCGGGTGTGTGAGCGCGAGTGTCCTGCGTGCGTGTGAAAGGTAGTGGGTGGGAGTGAGGGAGTGAGTGTGTGCGCGCGGGGGGGAGTGTGAGTAGACGTGTGTGTGTGTGTGCATGTCTGGGTTCGGATGAGGGTCTCTATGCGGGTGTGGATGCGCGTGGGGTGCGTGAGCCCCCTTTCCCTCCCCTCTTTCTCCTCTTCTTCATTTCCTCCGTCCGCCTCTTGCCTTCCTTTCTTTTCGCCTTGATCCCGATTCCTTCCTCTCGCCCTCCTCTCCTTCCTTCCTTCCTTCCCCCTCTGCCTCGCCCGGTCTCTGTCTTTCGCGCCCCTCCCCCGTCCGCCAGGCTGGGTCCCATGGTGTTCCGATCCCCTTTAGAGCTTTATCCCACCCATTTCTTTCTGCCAAACTTCCCCAGCGACCCGCACCACCACCACCGCTCGCTTCTTCTGGCCACTGGCGGCAACAGCAGCAGCAGCGGCAGCAGCAGCTCCGGAGCTGGAGGCGGCGGCGGCGGTGGCAGCGGCGGCGCCGCCACCGGGTGCAGCGCCGGAGCGGCCGGTGGCGGTGGCGGGGGAGGAGGAGGAGGCGCCTCGCGGGGAGCCCCGGAAGAGCCGTCCATGTTCCAGCTGCCTACGCTCAACTTCTCCCCGGAGCAAGTGGCCAGTGTCTGCGAGACGCTGGAGGAGACGGGGGACATCGAGAGGCTGGGCCGGTTCTTGTGGTCCTTGCCGGTAGCGCCCGGAGCGTGTGAAGCCATCAACAAGCACGAGTCCATCCTGCGGGCCCGAGCGGTGGTGGCCTTCCACACGGGCAACTTCCGAGACCTTTACCACATCCTGGAGAACCACAAGTTCACCAAGGAGTCGCACGGCAAGCTGCAGGCCATGTGGCTGGAGGCGCACTACCAGGAAGCCGAGAAGCTGCGCGGACGCCCCTTGGGGCCGGTCGACAAGTACCGCGTCCGCAAGAAGTTTCCCCTGCCGCGAACCATCTGGGACGGCGAGCAGAAGACCCACTGCTTCAAGGAACGGACTCGCAGCCTCCTGCGGGAATGGTACCTCCAGGACCCCTACCCCAACCCCAGCAAGAAAAGGGAACTGGCCCAGGCCACCGGCCTGACGCCCACGCAGGTCGGCAACTGGTTCAAGAACCGGCGGCAGAGAGACCGGGCGGCGGCCGCCAAGAACAGGTCAGTGGGGCGGCCCGAGCTCTCGAGGAGGGGGGGGGGCAGGGAGAACGCGTACCCCGACCCGCGCGCGCACCCTCTTGCACCCCTGCCCCGTTGTTTCGGGCCGGAGAAGGTCCTTCCCCTCCCTCTCCCCGGGAAAGCCTCCCTCCGGAGGCCACGGCCCTTAAGAAAGCGGGCGAGTTCCCGAGAGGCCGCAGAAGAGAGGCCAGCGTTCCCCGACCTCTTTGGGGGAGAGGGCCGGTTGCTTTCTCAAGGGCGAAACCACCAGGCTCTTTGGGCAGATCTTGTTTCGCCTCTTTCTCCCCGGCCGGGACTGGCGGTTCCAAGGCCAGGTTCGGTTTAGGCCCGTAGCGGGGGTCGACTCGGAGCCGATTCCAAAGTTCCGGGGTCTTCCTTCCGCCTGCTCTCCGCCTGCTTTCGATTCCTCTCCTCCTCCTCCCCCACCCCCGAAAAACAGACCCGCGTCTTCTGCGTGTATGGATGTGCGTGTGAGTGAGCGAGCGAGCGTGTTTAATCCTCGCCACCAGTTTTAACTAGGGACGGCAGAGTCACCAAAGCCAAGGGCTGGAGTGGGGAGGCGGGGAAGCCTCCTTCTCCCCGGCTCGGTTGGTGCGGTACAAAGGAAAGGGCCCCTTCTTTTCATTTTATTTGGATTTTCCTGGCCAGGGTTGGAGGCGCATTTCTCTCTTTTGTCGCGGGGTTGGCAAACGGCCATTGCGGGGAAACAGCTAAACAACAGCTACCTCCAAGCTGCCTGCAGCCGGAAAGCGCCTGCCTGGATTGATCTGGGTCTCTCTCTTAGGACTTTTTCCAGTTCTCTCCCCTGCGGGACTAGTTTTCCGCCGTGCGGTTGGGCTCCCCGAGCAAGGTCTCCGGATCCCGGGGCGCCTCTTTTGAGGAGAAAGGGAAAGAGTCCCCTTCTCGGAGGGAGAGCTTCTGAAAGGGGGCCGTCGCTCTCCTTTTGTTCTCATTAATGCCGTCAAAAACAAGGACGAGAGGGAGCAGGGAGGAAAAAAATGGGGGCGCCCCAATGAATACAATAAAAACAAAATAAAAAGGAAAGCATCTAAAATAGTTTTCGAAGTTGTTTTTCTTCCCCACATAGAGGCAGGTTGTTTTGGGTCCAGGCAGCTCAAGGGCAGCGTGTTTTTGAGTGTGTAAATAAATATATAGGGTGGTATTGTAGGCAATTGGATGTTAGAACTTTATTAGGCTACTATATGATTCCAGGGTTGGGTTTTTTTGTTTTTTTTTTGGTCTTTTTTGTTTTGGCTTTGTTTTGGATTAAGGAGGCTTCAATTATTTTAACACTTTGCATTCAAAAAGGTAGCAGCTGGATGAAATAATGTAGGGAGAGAAAATCATTCCCTTAAAAAAAAAAAAGTTGATTTTTTTTCTCAAATTCCGTATCTTGGTTACATCGTTAAACTTTGTTCGAAATTCTGGGGCAGAGAAATAAAGAAAGTGAAATACTGCCGTAAAACTATTTTTTCAGTTGCATCTGTGAGAGAAGGCATCTAAATCCCACACCACACGAGAGTTGGAAATGTTTGGGTTGACTCAAGATCGAGATTAATGTAAGAGACATGTAACGGGGAGAAAAAATCGAATAATAACAATAACAGAAACAGCACCAGCAGTAACAAACGCAAAAGTAAATATACTGGAAATGACAAGACGATCTATTTTTTTTAAAAAAACACTTGACTGCCGGGTTAGGAAAGAAGAATTTTTAAAAATATATATCCCCAGAGCCTTCTTAAAAAGGACCTGAAGGTTCAACACGGAACCTTTTTTATTTTCATTTCTTTGATTTGATCGCCCATCTCCCCCTTTACTAAATTCGATACATAGACGACCTCGCGGTCTCTCTCAGGAGGGAGGGGGGGGGGCGATGCAATACTCCTCATGCCACCCGGCCAGCCACCCACTCCCCACCCCAAATCTTCAGTGGCTCAAAGCAGCTTTTGCATCGAGGTCGAGAGGAAGGGGGTCGCGTTGAGAAACCTCTGCTTAGTTTCCGGACAGTTGCAAGGAGTCGATGGGATCCCCTTTCTTCCCCGCCGGCCTTTGGTCAAGCAGCGGCAGCCGATCTTCCTTTGTGTTTGCGAAGCGGGGGCTTCCCAACACGGTTGGAGCAAATTGCAACCGTCCCTCGCAAACCTCTCCGAAAATAAACCAGGGAAGGCCGGCGGGAGGTGCTCCTGTCCCCGGGTATGCAGAGCCTGAACGTGCCCAGCACTTCGCAGAGGTTCCCTCCCCTCCCCCAACAGCCAGGCCCGTCACTTTGTTTGCCTGTTTGTTTACATTGCGCCCATTGTTTACATTGCGCCCATTTCCCCCCCCCTTTCCTTCTGGGTGGCGTTCCAGGAAAACTGGGGTGGGTTGTAGAGGGAAGGGCAGCTTTTCCCTCGCTGCCGACCATCCCGTCCTTTGGATGGTTCGAAACCGGGTTTGTGGGAAAGGTGCGTGCCAGGAGCAGGAACTTTAAGGAAGCGAGGTTTCGAAAAGCAGGCCCAGGATCCTCCCCTTCTTGCCCGAGCGGCGGAGGCCGAGGAGAGGGAGAACGCCATCTCCAAATAAAAGCAGCCTGCGGGAGTGACTGCCGGAGGGGCGGGGGGGGGGGGGCGTGGGTACGTGTCAATGAGATGCCAATGCAAATTCCCTGTCCCCGTGTGTGTGTGTGTGTGTGTGTGTGTGTGCGCGCGCGCGCGCGCGTGTTCTCCCACTTTACGCCTCGCACACAGAGGCGAGGTGGAAGCCAACAGCGAAGGATCTTTGTTTGCGTTTTCTCTCTCCCCCCCCCTCCCCGATTTGAACCCTTCGGAGAGGGAGAGGGCAGGCGTGCGAGAGGCGGGGGAGGGGGGCGGCGGCGGCGGAAGAGACGACCCCGGCTCGTAACCGAAGTGGCGGCGGCTCAGGTTTTGGCGAACTAAGGTAGCAAGCCGAGAGGGAGGAAGTCTGAGTGGAAAAGGAGAGGGGGGGCGGAGGAGAGAAGCAGAGCAGCCGCGAAGGTTCAGGCTAAGCTGCCTGTTTTTTTTTGGTGGCGTGGGGGGGGTTGCGGGAGAGAAACGGCGGTGGGATCGGGCTGGAGAGAAGGCGTGGGCCTGCCTCGGGTCCCAGCTTATCTGCCTCGGGATGCCACCGGTTCCGAGATGCGCAGCGCCTTTGCGCGGCCCGGGAGCCAACCTCCTCCTCTTCCTCCTCCTTCACTCTCCTTCTCTCTCTCTCCTTCTCTCTCTCTCCCTCTCTCTCTCCCTCCCTCCCCCCCCTCTCTTTCTGTGTGGCTCTGCTTCTGTTGCGAAGGTTTGTCCTGTTGGTTTGTCTCCCCGCCTCCTGTAGGCTCCAGCACCAGGCGATCGGACAGAGCGGCATGCGGTCGTTGTCAGAACCTGGCTGTCCGACTCACAGTTCGGCGGAGTCTCCGTCCACGGCGGCCAGCCCCACTACCAGCGTCTCCAGTCTGACAGAAAGAGCCGAGACGGGAACATCTATCCTCTCGGTAACCTCCAGCGACTCAGAATGTGATGTATGATAACGGAAAGGAACAAAAGCTAAGAAAACAATAATAATAATAATAATAATTAAAGCAAAAACTAGCAAAAGGCAAAGTAAGCCCCCTCCTCCCCCCACTCCGGTCCCGTCCCGAGCAAGCGCGCACCCACTCCCTCGACGAACTGGCTCCCCGAGGAAAAAATAAAAAAAAGGCACCTCAGAACAACCTTAGAAAGAGAACCGGAAAAAAAAAGAGAAGCAGACACTTAAACGACTTTAAAAATAAATAAAACCAAACCTTGCTTCACAAACAAAAGAAATAAAACAAACAATCCACTCGGTAAAGGAACAAAACAAAATTAACGTTGTGAATTTCTGATGCTGCAGCTGGGAAATAATAATTATGATAACTGTGCTATTATGAATATTATTACTGGAAAAGGGAAAAAAAGAAAGAAAGGAAGGAAGGAAGGAAGAAAGGAAGGAAGAAAGGAAGGAAGGAAGGAAGGAAGGAAGGTTACATTTGTATTCTTTGTAGGACAAAAGCACATCTGAGCGCTTTTCTTTTTAATTTTTATAAATTTTTATTTTAATGTTTGCGCTTTCCCATGGACTGCATTTCACCCATTTTGCATGATAATGATTCAGTTTGCATCTGGGGGGAAATATAATATTCTCTATACTAAATGAACACAATAATAATAAAGACTAGGGTGCGGGGGAAAGGAAACCGCGAATCAAATTTGTACAAAAAGAGAGAGAAAAGCTTTTAGAAAAATTTAAAGGAACTCTTTGAAGAGGAAAATAACCAATGTTTATCACTTTTTGTTGGGTTTTAATCAGCCTTTATCTCTGCTGATCTTTTCTTTTTCTCAAAATCCAAGTGATGGTTTAAAGTAGATGCAATTGGTTTGTCCTTCTTCTCTTCCTCTCTCCTCTGTCGTCCTTGGGTTTTTTTTTTAAATTTTATTTTTAAAAATGTTATTCTTTTGTTCAACAGACAATCATTTTCTTCCTAAGCACCTTTTTTTCTACACTTCTGTCACTGCCTGTGTGGGTACTGGTTATAAATGTGGAAAAAGAATAGTTATGACTGTAACAGATTTTTATTTTTATTTCAAAATTTTATATGAATTATGTATATCTTAATGATGAGGTCATTTTTCCCAGTTTGTAATATATGTGTAGAAAAATACTTGTATATGATACTTGCTCTTCTCTTCTTGTGCCCCCTGTCTTGCCCTCGCCCTTCCCCCTCCCTTCTCTTTCCTTCTTTTTTTAAAAAAAAAGACAGAAAAGAAACAACATTTCCCCTGACTTGGGTTTCTTGCACAAACGTAGCTGTCAAGAGGTGACAGACTAGGTTTTCAAAAGGGACCTCAGTGATAGGAGAAGAAATGAGGCTTCGGGTTCCAATGTAGTTTTCTTATGCAAAAGCATTTTGAGTATTTAAATAGCAGCTGTTGGGGTCTCTTCTTAAATTCACGTAGGATGCTTATGCCACTTGTTTCCTTTACTGCGTGTCTATCTCTATGTACAAACTTTCTTAAAAAAAAAAAAATCAAATACAGTATTCCATTTTTTTCTTATCTATTTAGTGATGTTGGCGTGTTTTCTGTATTGCTGGTTAAATGTCTCCTGCTCTTCTTTCTCCTCCTCCCACAGAGCTTCGTGCTAAAAAAAAAAAAAAAGGTATATATATTCCTGCCGGCTCGGTTCAGTAAAGAAAGAGGTTCGTAATGAGCGATTAGGGCTTCCCCGGCTCCAGAAGCCACTTTGAATAGCATCGTTTGGGGCTCAGCCCACAAGGCCCCTGGCCACATAGCCCTTATACGGGTCTCTACGGGGAAAAAGTCAGAGGAACCAACTCCGTTGGCCGAGAGATGAGGCCGACTCTCAGGAGAAGCAGAAAGGATGCAGCCCCAATTGTCCATAGGTTTGCTTTAAGGGCTTGTCCTCTCAGCTCTGTAGGATTCCTAGGGGTCGCAAAGTCTTGTGTGTGGGGAGGGAGGGTTTGGTTGCAAAAAATTTTCCATCCACTCAAAGTCAGTTTGCTGGGACTAAACCTCCACGGAACTCCATTAACTGGCTTCCGGATAAGAGCGCATTGAGGATCCGACTAGAAAAAAAACCTCCCAATATAAAAGACTCGTGAGCCTTTGGCACATATGGGTGTGCTTTGAAAACATATTTGGGGGCCAGGGGCGTTGGGGATAGTTAGGTTTAGCTAGGAATGGCCAAAGAAAGGAGGGGTGCATCTGGGAGGTCTCAAAACCTTGTTCCGGGCTCCTAGGCGAATGGCGGACCTCAAACTCCCAACTTCTGCCAAGAAAGCTCCAGTTTTCCTCCAGGGGCAAGTTTACCCCCTTCAAATTGCTAGGAGGTGATAGAGGGGCCGAGTTTAGAGCAGCAAAGGGGGGGGGGCAAGGGAGCGTCTCCCGGCACCTTACCCGATGCCAGGGATGCTGGCAGAGTCTTTTGCAAGCTGCAGCCCTTGGACAAAGAGGATCACCTCTTTGCAGTTGGTCTTCCCTGGCTATTCCTCCAAGGAAGATGGGGATGTCCTTCAAGAGATACTGGAGCTTGCCTTACCTGCCCTGCAGAGTCAACCTCTGTAGCAACGGGGCTCTAAATTAATGCCCTTGTTAGGAAGAGGCGCCTTGTTTGGGGCTGTTGAGCATGCTGGGGGCAGGAAGGGCCCTATCGCTGCCATGGTGCCCTTTCCCTTCAAAGGCATGGTAACGCACTGGGGGTCTGGATCCTTCTTTAGAACATATCCTACCCTTTCCAGCCCTCAAAGTGGACCGGGCTGTATCCTCAGATATAGCCTCTCCTTCCCTCCCCCAGCCGCCACGGTGGGAGCTGGAATCCCACCAATGGCACCAATTTAAGAGGATCGGGCTGCTTTCCCATACTATTCCTCTTTTGCCTTCCTTCCTTCCTTCCTTCCTTCCTTCCTTCCTTCCTTCCTTCCT
>NW_020769995.1:0-35283 GCF_900518735.1 Pseudonaja textilis
CAAATGCAGTCCTTTAAAGCACTTTATGGGAAAATACAGGGGTGGGGTGGGGTGGGGTGGGGGGAGAGACGACATACTAGCCTAACACCGTTTTCACGGCCGGTATATAAAATAAACAGCTTTTGTAAATTCCGCTATGTGGCATTGAGGGGGGGAGGGAGAGAATAACACAGCGGAAGGTGAGGTAATAGCAAGAGAAATGGGGTTCATTCTTTCCCCCGATCTATAAAAAGGGGCCCGAAGCTAAACGACGACTCGTAGAAACGCAAGTCCCACAACTCGCCGGAAAAGAAACGCGTCGTCAGATGCGCACGTGGGACGAAAGGGCCCCGCGCGTCTTCGCCTCGCCTCGCTTTTGATCGCCTGCGCTCCTTCTCGCACCAATTCCGAGATTCCGCTCGACGCCAGCCTCCCCTTCCATCGGAGGACGTCTAAGGACAGAAAGAAAGGAAAGAAATAAGGCAAAGGGGCCCCAAACAACCGAGCTGAAGAAAGCAGAGGTGAGAGGTGATCCCCCCCCTGGCTTGGTCATGAACTCCGGAGGAGCCAAGCCGCCGGTTTTCCGCCTCCAAAGGTCGAGGCGGGCTACTTTTAGACAAACTTGGGTGGGGCGCTCGCCCACATCCTCTCAAAACACTCCCCGGGTCCGGGTAACTGGCTCCCTGGACCGCTCCTTCTCTTCCCCTCGCCCTGTGAGAAGAAGGCCCAACCCCGAGTTGTTTTCTTTTGGGGGGCCGTCCGGGAAAAAGTCTGGGAAAACAAACCTGGCCTTGCGTGAGACGCAGTGGGAGGCAGGGAGGGGGGTGAAAGCCGACAGGTCCCCTGAGAGGAAGGAAACGACAGTCCCAGCCTCAGCAGGCTCCAAAGGGAGGAGACAAAAGAGGTCACCAGGAGGGAGAAGGTTCCTCACCCCCGAGTGAACTGGTGGCCTTCAGATGGACCTGGAAGGCCGGCTGAACGGGTGGGTGCTTCTTAAGTTCAGGTGGATACATTCCTTCCTACATATTCTTACTTGTAGGTACCGGTAGTCCTCCACTTACAACAACAGTTCCTTTAGTGACTGTTCAAAGTTACAACACAGTGAAAGCACAGTGACAAGGATTGTTTGGACACTGGTCCTTAAATACATTTTTAACTAAAAAAATACCATTATTGAATTAGAGGATTTGAACGAGAGTAAAACCTAATTGACCTGGAATGTTCCTAATAGAGACATTGACTCTATTGTCTGCCTGTCTGTCTGTCTGTCTCTATCTATCTATCTATCTATCTATCTATCTATCTATCTATCTATCTATCTATCTATTTTTCTGTATCCCACCTTATTTTTACAAATAACAAGCTGATGAACATGTCCAACACTCCTTTCTCCTCCTATTTTTCCTCATAACAACAATTCTGTGAGGTGAGTTGATCTGAGAGAGAGTGACTGGCCCAAGGAAAAACCCAGCTAGCTCAATAGTGATTTCATAATTGTTTTTGTAATGGTCATCGTTTATTTTTAACCAATGAGACTATCTGATTTACATAGGGATTATCATCCTGGAATGTACAAATTGAAATTAGGGAATTCAGACTTTTGAGAAGATCAAGAAGACTGTCATCTGGTCCCTGAATGTTGACCCGAAAGGCTCAGCAAGAACAAAGTTGGTAAAATGATTCCATTCGCAGTCTTTGGGGAAAGGGCATTGTAATCTTTCAATAAATGTGTTGTTTTAGGCCATTCTTCAGGACAGAAATTATACTATCTTTAATGAAACAGGATGCCATAAATTATGGAATGTGTTCAGTATTATTCTTTGTCCAGTGTTCACACAGAGTAGGGCCCCTTTTCTGTGCAAATTGTACTATGCATTAACTATCAGAACTTCCTCCAAGAGTGGGGAAACTGAGGCTCTGGAAAAACTTCCAAATTATGATGCCAGCATCCCTAATTATTCCACATGCTGGCTGGGGCTGCTGAGTGTTATAGTTTAGCAACTTCTGCAGAGCCGTATCATTCAGGGTAGCAATATCTAGCCAAAGTGGCCTATCTACAAAAGCTATCTGAGGTTGGATCTAATGGTCCTGAATAAGACATCATCATGATATGCCAGGATTATAGAACATCCTAGGAAGCAAAAAACCCCAAAATATCTTTGAGGAGAGCAGTGGCAAACTACTTTGATAAAGTTGCCACGGAAAGTTTTCAGCTAGTCCTCAAAGTACAACTGTTCATTTAGCAATTGTTCCAAGTCATTGGGGCACTAAAAACAGTGACTTACAACCAGTCCTTACACTTACAACTATCACAGCCATCCCCAGGGTTACCTGGTCACAATTTTGGCAACTGGTTCATATGGTGGCAGTGTCTTGGGGTCACATGATCACCATTTGTGCCTTTCCAGATGGCTTCTGACAAGCAAGTCAGCAGGGAAGTTTACAAATCACAGCTGATGCTTAACCACCATGGTAAAAATGGTCCTGAAATTGGTACAGTCACCTGTTGCTTCGCTTAATCACTGCATCACTTAATGATGAATTTTTCAGTTCCAGTTACGGTTATAAGTCAAGGAATTATAGTGGGCAGGAACTGAGAGTTTGGAGAGAACAGGCTAAAATTCAATCTTAGCAATATGGAGTTAATGTTTGTCCATTGGGATGCTTAGGCAACTCCAGTAGTGTCTCCTGTTGGGGAAATACTACCTTTGAAGAGGCAGATCTGCAACAGGGTCTTCTTGGAGTGGCAGCTGATACCTGAACAGCAGGTGAAACAGACTCCATCTATTGCTGTCTTTCTTGGGGTGTAAGGTCCTTCCTACAGTGATTCAGGCCTTGACACTATTCACCTAAATTATTTTAATGTACTCTATATGGAGCTGCCTTTAAAGTAACCCATGAGTTGCCTGGCATTCATTGACAGGAATGTATTCCACCTCTGCTGTGGGCTGCGCATCGCTTTCCGATTGGCCTCTGTGTGCCATTTAAAGTGCTGGTATGAATCTATAAAGCCCTTTGTAGCATAGCACTATGCTATCTAATTTGCCCACTTCAATCCAACCAAGCCCTAGAGATGAGACAGTGAGATACTCTCAAGTCCAGTTCTTTATTTGCTTGTACCTAATAGGCAGAATCTTGTCAGATTAAAGTTACAATCTTCGATCTAATTTATCTGGAATACCCACAGAGATTCTAGTTACCCTGAACTTTTCTCTCCCTCCACCATCTAATTCTGGACTACACAGTCTCTTCTCTTGGGTCTCTCCCTTGAATGTGTTGCCTCCATCCTAAGAAGCTGCAATGCTACTGCCAACATTTTCTCTCACTTTTCCTTCAGCTTCAGCCTCTATCACGCCAACTTACTTGATCTTCTAGGAAAAGCATCTGGTGTCTCCCTGTTTTTGGAAGTGGTAGGAGAAGCAAGCATTGCTTTTCTGTAACAGTGCCTGCCCTTTTGGAATGACCCCCCACTGAAACTTAAATTAGTTCTTATTTTGGCCATTGTGTGGGAGCCGCTGAATAAAAGGATCTTTTGGAGTGTGTTTGGAACTTGATGCCTATTTTTTTAAATTATCTTTGGGGGTTTCTGGTTTGTATGTTTCAGATTCTATGTAATTTTAACGGGATGGGTGTCTTAATAATTTGGTATGTTTGTAAACCTGCTAAGAGCTCCATGGGGTTGTTGCAGGGGACAGATTTGATAAATAAACAAGCTTGAGGAACACATAAGAATAGCAGGCCATAGGTTTCCCATTCCTGTGCCACACCTCTGCTGTACTGGAAAAATAACTAGGGATTAGGATATGCTATGTTAAGGATTGAATGAGATTGTATACAAAAATTCAGCAAATAGATAGAATTCTTACATACCTAGACTGACAAATCTTCATCCATTGAATCTCAGTTTGTTGATAGGCAACAGAAGTTTGCTGTTTCCTCACTTCTGCAATTGGGCTTAAGCTAAAGGAACAAATAAATTTGATGACTCTTTTTCTCAGAAAAATAGTTAATTGAGTTCAGTGGGGCTTAGGTCCCTTGAAGACTGATGGAGAAAACTAAACTGTATTTAAATTAAAGACTAGTGCTGTATTAATAATAATGTATTAGAGAACTAAAACTTAACACACGTGAGAACCATTTTTATATAATAAGAAAGCCAATTATTTGTTTGTCTAAAAAAAAGGAAAATAAAAATGCAGCATCTGTAATTTTCAAAGTTATTTGCTACAATCTCCTCCTATGTCTCCAACAATAGTTAAAATGATGCAAGTGAGCCAGAAAGCCATGTTCTAGGTGGTGCAGTATAATAATGGCAATCCATGGAAAACAGCACATTCCTGAAGACAGCTCAATAGCTGTGCAACACCTATAACATAGTCAAGCCTTTTCATTAACCTGTTGTCTTTAAAATGTGTTCAACCTCAACTCCCATCATCCTCAAACACGATGCTAAGAATGTAAAGTCCATTAAACTCTGGCTTACATTTAGTTCATGTTACATTGTAGGATGAGATAAATGCGATTATAGAATGAGATAACTGAGCCGGTTTGGTCTAGCAGTTAAGGCACTAGGCTAGAAACCAGGAGATTGTGGTTTCTCATCCCACCTTAGGCATGATATTCAACTTGGTGACTTTGAGCTAGTCATTCTCTCTTAGCCCAACTCACCTTTTCACCTTGAATACTCACTTTTTCACCTTGAATTATATGGGACTGTATGCTATACCAGCAGTCACCAACTGGTGGTCTGTGAGAAAATTTTGGTGGTCTGCAGAAAAATTATTTGCATTTTTTTATATTGCACTAAATTAGGGGTCCTCAAACTACGGCCCCCTGGGCCAGATACATACAATGAACATTTGGGTTGCTGCAGAGAATCTCTCCCTTTGGGGTCTTTTTTGTGTGGGTCAGAGGGGGCAGAAATTCTGGCTTGGGGTTTGCTTCAGCCTCCTGGTGCGGGGCTTCGGGCAAAGGCTGGTGGCTGCTTAGCTCCAACAACTGCTTCCTGTTGGGACCCTAAGGAGCCCGGGCAGGGAGGGGAGGAGTCCTGGGAGGGGAGGGGTGAGTAGAGGCCGGCAAGGCACCCCTCGACATGAGTGATAGCGAGTTGGCCACACGCACCTAGTCACATGACCACCTAGCCACGCTCACCCAGCCGGTAATTAGGATGATCATCTTAGTGGTCCACGGGATTTAAAATTATGACTTTAGTGGTCCCTGAGATCCAAAAGGTTGGGGACCCCTGTGCTACACTGTATGAAGGCCTTTATTTCCTATAGGGGTTCTTTTCCCAGATTACTCTGTCTGAAATGTAGGTGAGTAATTTAACTTAGCCTGGTGGCCCACAAACAACATGCTTCTGCTTGGCTAGAGGTGCTGTGGGCAGCCATCCATCAGCTTTTCCAACCATGGACTACCAGAGTCAATGAGAAGTGAATGGGCCGCAGTTCAGGAGCAAACCATGCAGGGGAGGTTGCTAACTTAATGCAGTGTTAGGAGGTGGCACTTTTAAGCAGCTGTTCCTCATGCATATTTCATTACAGCACCAGATAATGCATCCCACCACCTTCTCAATTATTCCCAGATGAACATTTCCAAGACGTTTTGACATCTGCCTTAATGCCTGTTATTAATTTAGTAATTGCAGGAGTCACAAATATAAGTGTAAAACATATGTGAGTGAAAGGGGGTGGGAGAGAAGTAGGTTTCAATTTTATTCCACTTTCTAGAAATAAGCCTTAATCATTCCCAGTAAATGTTGATAGTAACTATCCTCAACCAGGTGTCTTTCAAATGTCTATGGCTTCAACTTAAACCATTGTAGATCTGGTGCAATGCTAACCTATGATAACTCTAGGAACTGTCATCCAGTATATCTGGAGGGCACCAGACTGGGAAAGGTTTTCGTACAAAGTTGGCACATTAAGATTGAAATCCCTTGCCAATTTCCTAATAAGTTTTGGATATACAAAGGCACAGACTTAATTCCTGTGTTTCAGAACACCTTGATAAATAGTTTAAATCAAAGTTTATTAAAGTTCTAACTTGGTAAAATATCTCAATTATATGTTCATCATGTCTATTTATTTAGATCCATTTTATCTTGTACCCAGATCCTTGAATTAATACCAGCTTTGGAAACCAAAGTAATATCCCAAGTTCTGTACTTTATTTGATTTAATGCATTTATTTAAAAAAAAAATAATTGAAAAAGAGGGATTGTAGCATGCCATCAAACGCTGCCCAAAATCTGAAACATTTTTTTTTCTAATTGCCAGGAATGCTTCTAGATGTTCCATGCATGCCACCAGCAATCTTAGGGAATAAAGTTGTTGGGGCTGCAGATAAGTGCTCTATTGGGAAGCATAGCCACCTTAGAAGAAAAGAGGTTCTTGTACTTGGCTCTTTTTTTAAATGGGCAAGGAAGTCTACAGAGGGTGTGTGTGTGTCTGGGTGTGTGCCAGAACAGTCAAGATGGCAATGAGAAAAGCCCAGATTATTTCAAGGTGGACTAAACTTCTAACAAACATATCTTATCTACATTAGGACTTTGATCTAAATAGGTATTTCTGAATAAGTACTGCACTAAAATGATCTGTATTCACTTTGAATTTTCCAGCAATATTCAAAACACAGAACATTGCTCTTACATTGCTTTAAGCTTCAAATCTCCCTCTCTCTTTCTGTGTATGTATGGTGCATTTGTATGTATGCACCTGTGTAATTGTAATAAATTTTTTGCTAAATCTTGTTTAACTCCTGATGCTCTGGCTTGCCTAATTCCTACTCTTCTGCGGGAGAATCACCCACTCTTTTGCTTCCCTTCGATATATGTCCCCATAAAGATGCAGACTACTACCAATCTTCCTTCCTTCCTTTCTACCTACCTACCTACCTCTCTACTGGACAAGGATAGCCCAGGCTTGGACAATAGGCACTTATCTATGCATCCTCCCACCTTTACCCTGTAAGTTACTACTAAGAAATACTAGTTGACTAAATAGCAACCAGCTCCTTTGGAGAGAGAGAAGTATAGCAATTAGACTTACTTGTTGACCTTCAGAAACTATCCAGGAAATTAAGACAGAAATTATAACAGGAGTGTACATCAATAGTACATCTATGTTATGGTAATCATCCTATCTGCCCACTTGAGACAAGCATGCACCTATATTGGGCAGTAGTGATATCGGAAGATACTGGTGTTGGATGGTCACTTTATATGTTGGATGATTTTTTTTATATTGGTAAACCACTCTTGTACTTTATTGAGAAAACCACATATATAGACGATTTGGCATTCCTGAAAATGAGAATAAAAAAATTATGTCCGAGACAGTATTTTGAAGGCCCTAGGTTGCCTTCAAACTGTGATAATAATAATTATAGAAGGAGGGGCTGTTGCTGTAAAGGAGAGTTTTCATAAGTTCTTTGGGTTTTCCAAAATAATCTTTCTAATATACTCTTTCCAAATATTTTCTGAAAAGTGAATGTGATTTCTAGATGAATGTAAAGGAAAAGAAAGAACTTATAAATTGTGAATTTTAAAACGGTGTCGTGAGATTGATCTTTCCCAGCCTTTGGCTAGCTAGAAATATTGATATACATCTTCCACCATTATCAATCAGCACTACTATGCAAAGAGACATAGACAGCACTCCAGAAGGCACTAAATTTGAAGACATCTGCATAATCATATAAAACTAATTGATATTTAATCTGACTATAAACCTAATCAAGCATAGCAGGTTGTGAGAATGTATTTGCCAGACCTTTTCTGATTTGCTTAAATATACTGTGTGAATACAGCTGCTATATTGTTAACTCTCATTGCCCAGAACATTTAACCAAGGAGCAGTTCAATACCAAGGAGCCTATTTCTGGATTATATATAGGATGGCATAACACATATGTTGCTTGGGAAGGAAATCCTAATTATTTCAATGAGACTTACGGACAGGAAGGAAAAATGGTTCAAATTCAGGTCAAAAGTTTTAGTCCTCTTGATAAAGTAAACAACAAATGTCCTATGATGGAACAGGATTGTTCACTGAATATGTTTATGCAACCTAGTTAGAGAAACTTCATTCCTGAGATATGTTTTGTTTGAAAAATGGAACAATACAGATGCCTGACTCTTTGCTTTCATGAAACCCATCTTATATGGAGATAGACAAGGGTCAAAGTGCATTATGAATAGCTGAATTATAAAACTGATTTTGATTTTAAGGAATCTTATCTTTTAAACCAGCACAGGGGAAGAACAAATTGGCCATTTATAAATCAGATTGATCACATTGTAAAATGAATAAAAATTTGATGTTTCTAAGCAGTAGAAATACATATGCAGAACAAGTGAATCAAGGTTGTAGGTTATTACTGAGCATCTAGAAAAGGATAAACCAGGGTGGAAGGACTCTAGCATTTTGGCTCCTGATGGAGAGAGAAAAAACTTTATGATCTGAATGGGTCTCATATTTGGACAAATTCACATTTTGCACTAAGATTTGCTTAACTGAACATGTTGCACACACCTCACCATTGTCATTAGTAGTTTGAACAGTCCCAATTATGATTTATTCAACAAACTATAAATAAACTAACTGTAGCTTTGTATGATATGTGAATCCAATATCCACTTTGGGAGGAAGGGAGCTATTCTCCAGAAAGATCCCCTCAACCTTTAAAAGATTGGCCAAAGAGCAGTTTAGTTATCTCCACCCTAGAACCATATCAGCATTATCTCAGAGGAACAATATGATTCACCATTCTGTTGCTTTCAGTTGGTAAATCTTCATTATTAATGCAATACAGGTGTAGCTTAGAGTTTACTTAATCACCTGTTCATTGATTTCCTTTTATTTCTGGTAAGCTTCATTTTATTATGAAAGAGAAAGGCTTGTACTTTCATTGTAGACCTGAGGGCAGTACTTATCTATTTATCCATAGTACATATTTGTGGACAAGCCAAGAATTTTAGATTGACTTTGGCTTATCTGTGGATTGGCTTATCTGCAAGTGCATATGGTAATATCTTTTAAAAATATCCTATATATACTCATACATAAACTTTGCCTTTGCAGCCATAGGAGATCTAAGCCCAGCCCACCTTAAATTTCATTGTCTTTTTACCACCAATTTGCTTTGGTCATTAATAGTTTAGATTCTTGTAGAGAGTGCTAACATGCAATAGAACTGTATTCATTTGAACTGACTCCGGATTTCCTGCATTTGTCAAAATCCTTCAGAATACATGGAAAATACATAGCAGCATTTTGAGGATTAGCTTATCTATTTATTATTGCAGTTTGGTTAAAAATTTGAGGATTGGCTTATCTGCAGATGGCCTTATCCACAAGTATACTATAAATGGTAGCTTTCTGTAGCTCATATATTCCCAATGTGTTAACCTGAATCATCCCTAAGGATAATGCCACTGGTCATCTACTGAAAGACCTCTAGATGAGGGATGAATTATATGCTATTTTATTTTGACTAGCAGCAGCAAGTCAAAATGTAAACTATCATTAGAAATCGGGGAATCCAAAAATGGAACCCGAAGATGTCTGCACAGAAAAAGATATGTTCTGTCTCTGAGATAGATTCCTGGTCTCTCTTCCAAAGTAAAGAAGCAAAAATAAGAATTATATCAACCTTTGCTATCCTTTCCCTTTTCTTCTAATACTTATTGTTTTATTTTGTTTTCTCAAGTGCCTACTCCCACACAATAAGGATGTGTTATTGAGATACATTTATTCATGATTGCTTTTATCAAACTAATTTCCTGGCTTTGCATGCAGACTGGGTTCATACAGCATGATGGTTGGAAATATGGTTGGCAACTTTGTGGTTCAGTAGGTCATATAAATACAACCTTGTTATTGTAGCATATACTATTGTTCTAAGATCACGGTCTAAAGCTCTCTTCACATGCAACAATGCAGAGGTGGGAAACTAGAGATTTACCTTACGTGAACTTGAGGAACAGAAAACCTGTTCATTACAAAGTTTGGTCTGCCTGGAAGAGAGAGATAACAGTATTTTTTTTTCCAGACTCCTGGTTAGGAAAAGGGATGATATGGAAGGGTTGTGGGGTAAGGCACTATACCCATAGTTATATCCTTGGGGCTAGTAGATCTGGGTTGCAAAAATCCAGAAGTCCACTAAATGGCAAAAAAGTGTCAAAAACTATTTTCACTATATGCTGAAGTATAGATTGTCTGGATTTTTGCAGCCCAGATCCTAACATAACTGCCTAGAACCAATCAATTCCTTCCGAGCCGTGCAATGATGTATGCATCGAGTTGACAATCAGTCACATAGACTAAAGGGGCTTACTCCTGAGTAAATGCAATGAAGTCCTAAGTAAGGCAACCCGCCAGTTCCCTTTTGCTTGTCAAAATGGCTTAGGAACATGTTACCAAGAGTGGGAGACAGACATGCGCTTACGTTAAGGAAGGGTGTAAGACTAGTCTGGAAGGAAATGTCCTAACTCAGCCACCATCTAAAGGAAAACTTGAGAATAACATCAAGTTACTAATCTGGGATGAATTTGAACATTATAAATGATAAATGAGCTACAGGTAATGTTCATACAACACGCTAAACCATTAATTATAATTAATGAATTACATAGATGATGCTGGAATCAAATAAGCCACAAATCTTAGTGTATTGCATGAACCAGACCATCACATTAACCCAGAGGTCCTCAAACTTGGCAACTTTTAAGACTTGTGGACTTCAACTCCCAGAATTCTCCAGCCGGCTATGCTGGGAGTTGAAGTCCACAAGTCTTAAAGTTGCCAAGTTTGAAGACCTCTGCATTAACCTATAAAATAGTTTCTTTTACTTTAGTATGTACCATATGATCTGATAAGCACACCTTATGCAGGAACACCATTCCCAGAGATTCACCACAGGTTGTGTCAATGTGTTATATATTCCCTGCTGATTTTCATTGCATCATGTAAAATTGATGCTCCATTTTCACAACAGACCACTTCTCAAAAGTCCTGATGCAAGCACATGTGCTTGTCTCCTTACCAGTTGCTTTATGATGAGAATTCCTCCCTTAATCCCAGTCTCATGCTAGTTGCAAGCTTTGGCAGATGCAGCATCCTTTTGGTGCTTAATAGGTGTGGTGGTGGAGGAATGTTCCAGCCCAAATGAAACAGAAATAGGTAGCAGAGGTGCACCTTTGACTTTGATATAAAGGAGTAAAATAAAAAAAATGGATTGCTTTGTTTTAGCAATGTACAAAATAACTGATGGTGGGATGGGCTACAGGGGATCTGCCCAGTAGTAAGATATGCATTTTCTTCAAAAATATTCATTTAATACTGACAACTCCAGCTAATGGAGAGTCATTCCTAGTATTTGATGAAGGATCAGTTATGTTCCTGTTTGGGTATTCTCTCATCTACATTTTCAGTGATTTATCTGGCTCAGTTCAACAATCCAATTCATATCTTGCCTACTGGAACTTCACAATTAATATGTTTTTAGCATGCCTGACATGTACTATGGATGGTCTCATCTCATTATAAAGTTCAAATCCTCTCACCCACCTTGTTGCATTCAAATGTGTTGGACTGACCCTTCTAAATTTCCAACCAATAGATCCACTGGCTGCAATTAATGGGAATTGTATCTGGACAGACGTTTGTTTTAAAAGGTAACTTAAACCATCATAACTCTTACAAAGTTAAATGTTATAAGCTTCCTAAATATTAATATTGAGGGATCCTTGGTACTGTCTGAGCTTGGTTATTACAACCAACAGAGAGCACCAGGGAGCCTTCATTTCAGCCCTGAGCTACAAATAGTCCATTCTAGTATTAATATTTTCCTTCTGGGGTTGTCTGAAAAAATTAGACTTTTTTAATAACAAAAACCCTTTTCTTGTTAACTTGATTTGTGCCCATAATTAAGCAAGCCAGAAGTAGTGGTTGTTGTTTTTTCCAACACACACGCACACAATTTAATCTATGTTGCGCAGGGATTCTCTCTCAACATATCCTTGGTTATTTTTATATTAGAGATGTGTACTTATACAAATTACTTTCCCCCAAATAGGATGTGACACTTTTGGAAATTAAGGCCAGCCCTAAGGGCTCCATCATACCCAGATGATGGCGAAGACTCCCCAAATCATGTTCTTAAATAGAATTGCACCAGCTTTTGGACAGTTCTCTGTTCTTCTCCAGCCAGCTTCCCAGACAGGGATAGAAGACAAGGGTGCCCGCCCCGCCTTTTAGAGAAAGTATGCTCTTGAATTATTTTTTTACTGGCCTGTTTCTGTCCCAAAGTGCTTGGTTACTAATCTCCAGAGCGTTAGTGGTGTAGCAATACCGGGATGGGGGTGGTGGGTGTCTGGTCAGTTGAAGTTTCTGAATCCAGGACATCAGAAGAAAGTTGTTTCCCAATCCACTTGGCTCCTCTTAACTTCAAAGACCGTTGGAGTTAGGCAGTTTTCTTGGAGCAGCCTTGGCCCTCCATCCAATTCTTCTCCAGCCTGATTCCTACCTAGCCCAAGTCCTCCTGCCCCTATGCCAAAAAAAAGAAGAAAAAAGCCCGCTGTTAACTGCAGTTCAGGCTTCCTTTCTGATGCCCACTGACTCCTTCCTCCTCACCTAGTTCTGACCTGTTCCCTTCCTGGTTGACCCACTGATCCTCCTTGTAAGCTCTCCTGGGAGGCTGTTACCCATTCTTCACCTGATCCAGGGGATTCAGGGCAGTATGAAGTCACTTAGCTTAGGGGTGGGGAGCCTGTTTGACAAGACGTGGGGTCCTTGAAGATCATGGCCGCATTCAGCTGAAGAACTGGGGGGCACTGCCTGTTCTCATATGAAAGCACAAGTAGGGTGGGCTTCTTCCCTATATACAAAATCAGCACAATTATACTTTCAAAATTTGATCTTGCATTTGTGGATGGCTAATACTAAGGGGCTGTTACCATGACATATTTCTATAAGCAAAAACAGTGCATTCTGTATTCTAAGAGGTTTGTGTATGTGTTTGTGTGTGTGTGTGTGTGTAGATAAATGGAACTCTGTGACTATGTTTGCAACTCTGTGTGTTTCCCATGTGGGAAAACCCTTAGTACAGCAGCTGCAATCCTAAATAGCCTTACCTGGGAATGAACCTCCCTGAACCTAGAGGGATTGGCGGCTTCTTGGATCTGTAAGTAGGACTCTCTGCCTTTACTTGTTGCTCCAAATGAATTTGGAGGTAATTGCTTTAAGTAGCCCTCTATATTTTATTTATATACACTCACAGAGATAAAAGACAATAATTTATCTCTCCAAACAGCCAGATAGATGCCAAAATTAACCGTCACATGTATAAGGAAGAGAAGATAAGGATCTTTTCTCTCTCTCTCTCTCTCTACCAATAACAATATTGAGCAATTTCTTCCACTCAACAAAGTTAAGCACTTTTTAAAATTGTGCCTTTCCCCCTCTTTGTTTTAGCAGGGTTTTTTTTTTTTAAAAAAAGCAAAAACACAACTCCGTTGAAATAAATGTGCTTGCAATTAAGCCGGTAGGTCAAAGCCCGCAACTTATTTATTACCCGAGTAGCTTCATTAAAGTCGATGGAGGTGGTTATAGGCTCTGCCCGTCGGCACGCCTGGCTTCTCAGTTATAGATCATAATGTGCTGAGCGATCATGTAAACGGTATGGCCCTTTCCTCTTCTCCCCCCGCCCCGACCCACCCACCCCCGTCTTGTCTCCCTACAAGAGGCTTGAAGCCCATTGAAGGAAATTTCAGAGTCCGCTGTAATCTTGGCCAGGAAGAGGCGCCTCTGTCGCCGCGCTGGGTTGATTCCCTTAGGTCAACCTTGCCTCCCACTTGTTTTCATAGTTTTGCAGTTCGATTCCCATTTGCGGGGAAGTGAAAGGTCTCTCCGAAAATGAACGGCGGCTTGCAAGTCCTTTCGAGGCACCCTGGAGTCACGGGCGGAAAGTTCCACGCAAGCTGAAAGTTCTGCCCGGAGAGGAGCAACTCCCTCAAAAATGCGGTAGAGCCCGCTTGCCTCGAGTGGGCTCTCCCGTCACGCGAGGCCGCGCTCTAAATCCAGGGCGCTTGGCTGGTCTTGCAGCCGCCGGGCCGATCCCAGGGACGCCTTTCCAAAGATCCCTTTCAAGGGAACTTTTAATAAACATAGAATAGAATAGAATAGAATAGAATAGAATAGAATAGCAGAGTTGGAAGGGACCTTGGAGGTCAACTAGTCCACCCCTCTGCCTAGGCAGGAAACCCTACACCACTACAGACAAATGGTTATCCAACCTCTTTTTAAAAACTTCCAGTGTTGGAGCATTCACAAACTTGCCCGAAAAGGTGCCCCGAAGCCAGGAATGGGAAGGCCCAAGACTCAATGAGGTTTCCTCTAAAGGAAGCAGCCAGGCATCCACAGCTGCTGCTTGTTGGCCCCTAGATCTGCAGGGACAGCACCATCCGCGGAAAGACCCCCTCGGCCCAAGTCGCGCATCCGTGGCCCTCCAGAGCCCGGGGCGTTGAGGAATCGCGCCCCGAGCCAAGCTGAGATTTGCACTCCTTACTAACACTGATGACGTTTGGGTCATGTAACGTCTGCAAGCAAGCAGGGAGAGCACCAAGGACCCCCTCATTTTACCCTGAGCTACACACATTCTCCTTTATGGAAGATTCCCCCCCCCCCATGCAGACCGCTAAGGAAAAAGCCAGTCTCTGCCCCCCTCTGAGATGCTGGAGCTAGGAAAAAGGGAGGGGATATCTCCCCCTCCCCAAAAAAGAAGGGCTCTGCCCCTCTCGCCTCCATCTTTCCATTCCCGGCCCTTTACTCGAACGCCGCCGAGGGAAGGGCGCGCGTTTGGCGCAACTTTTCCCTTCTCCTCTCCTGAAATTTGATTTTATTTCGTGGCTGGGTTTTGTTCCCCCGTTTTGTCCGCTCTGCCGAGGGAGGAACCCCCTTCCCCCTTCCATCCACGCAGCAGTTCCGGCGTCCTCCCGACAACTGCGAAGAAGTCAAGAGGTCCCCGGTCTTTCTTTCACCCTTTCCGTTGTTCTCCCTGACACTTGCGGAACGCATTGAACCCTTTCGCGTCCCAAAGGCGGCGAAACCCTCTCCTGGGCCCAAGCATTCCTAAACCACCCCCCAGCCCCAGGGATTTGGCTTAACGATAAATAAATAAAGCTCTCCCGGTACTGTTGTCCCCGAAAGCTGCATAGGTGGATTAATTCTTCGCCTATTGTAATTTCCCACGAAGGTTCTTCTGCCTGTGCTAGTGAGGGACCGAGTCTTTGAAAGGGGCGCCTCCTGCCCTCCTGGAGCTACAATCTCCAATGGGCACTTCCCGCTAAACTTGGAGGTAGCCTGCTTTTTTCCTACCTTTCTTCCTTAAACTCATTTTTTCCTTACATAGTTCCCCCGATTCCCCCCCCCCCCCCATTTTTTTAACTTCTTACCTTTCTCCCCTCAATTCAATAAATCCAACATCTGCAAGATTTATTTATTTTATTTTTTTGGAAAGGGAAGGAAGGAAAGAGAAAGAAAGAAAGAAAGAAAGAAAGAAAGAAAGAAAGAAAGAAAGAAAGAAAGAAAGAAAGAAAGAAAGATAAAACTGTTTGATCAATGACAGTGATCTCTGAATGCAAACTGCCCTTTCAAAGAGCGTGGACCTAATTATTTAGGACTTATGATCAACAGGAACCTCCATTTCCCACCCGAGTCCAGGCACTGTTTTGTTCTTATTGTCATCACTTCCAGAGCTACATGCAGTCAAATGATTCCTCAGATATTTCTTGGAAGCAAATCTTACAAAAAAATCAAAAATCGATGAGGTCTTAAATTAGTTTAAATCCTGCTCTTTCTGTGAAGCATTACTGTTAGAAGCTGTCCTTATGTACTGATATATATCCTCTATAAATCGGTTCACCTATCTTCCATCCACACGCCTCTTTGCTCTTTTCTTCTCTGTAAATAAACATAATCCTATAAAATAATCTTAATTATTAATCCAGTTGTATTTAATACATAAACATTGGTGCGCCTGCACATAAAAGGACCTTGCCTTAACAATTGTTATCAACTACACTTCCACTTAACGTCCCCTTCTGTTTTCAATACACAGACGCTTCATTAAAGTCCCTCCATTGATTAACTTGGAATTGTGGGTATTTGGGTAGCTTGCTTAGGCCTCTGATTTTATTCCCAGGGCTCTTTATTCGAAGCAGCCAGGGATCTGGTAAAACATTTGTTTAGCCCCGAATATTCTCAGTGATCCAAGGTTGATTCTCTAAACTCTCCTTATGTGTTTGTCAAGTGAAGGGAGATTCACACAATCAAAGTTGCCCCTTTGTTATGAACTGTTGCACTTAACCGTCCTTAGGGGATATTTGACAGCTCAGGGGATACGGGAATCAAATATAGTTGGTTGGTTAGATATGACTCAATTCTTCATTTTCATTTCACAGATTTTGAGATCCGGCCAGGAAGGAGAAGATTTTGCAGAATTCTGCAAAGGAACGGACCACAGAGAATCACAGCTATCTTGATTCTCTTCCAGTTGGCTTCAGTGAAAGGACTATGAGATATTTCCTTTTCAAACCAATGCAGCTCAAAGTTGCTCGATTTGTAGACTGTGCAATTAAAACCACTTTACCCTTTAAACACATTCTCTGAACGAATCTGAGAATTCCAACCAGAAGCAGCGGTGACTTCAGAACATTCCCCCCTGCAGTTGGCAAAAAGGACTCAGAACAGAAAACTGTCGCAGAACAGTTTTTGAAAAGCTGACATTCCAAGCATTAATCACAGAATTTTATCTAAGATGACAGGTAGTAGTACAGGAGAGAGACTATCTAGAACCGCAAGGTTTACAGTGCAACTCTACTTAGGTTGACTTAGAAACAATTCCCATCGTGCTCATCGGGCATTCAATTTCTGATGAATGGTTTAAGTCAGGATATCATTCTTGAAGGATTAGTAGGTGCTAATAAAAACCGATAGGATAAGAGAGTAGGAATAACAACTTTAAACCATGACTTTGGTGTACTTGGGGCCAAGTAGAAGTTAGAGTGGGCGAGTTGTGGGCTCAGCATGGAATCCAGGCAGTAAACTATGTATGCTTACTGGTTGGTCTAAGGTATCTTGCCTAGCCTGCCTTTAAAAGATTTCTCCTGATCATACCAAGAAAAGTTCTTCTCCCGTGTAAGTGTAGAGTGTTGTGGCCTCTGAAATCAACAAGTATATTTCCAAGTAAGGTTTCCAGATCACCCTTTAGGGGGTTTGGTTTCACGCTAGGTTATATTTAGAAACAGTATTAAAGTTTTTTTTTTTCCCCCAGTTTGGCCGTTTTCTTCTTCTTCTTCTTCAAGAAGGATTTCCTCTGAAATAGTTGTAGATCCTCTTTCTGTCTGCCTGTCCCTCTTCCTATTACCTCTTCTTCGCTTTTAGGAGCGCTATAGTTTGTCTTGTTTATTTTATTTTTCGCTGATTCAGCTCCCACCTTCTTTTCTAATTTTTCTCTTGGCTGCTTGGTTCAGTTGTTCCAGCAGCCATCTAGGATTGTTGACTTTTATTTTTACTAAGGACGTTTAAGAGCAGCCTCCCCCCACTGGGCGACCTCCAAATTCCTGGGATTATCATTTCCATCACTCCCAGTAGGTATGGATCTTTCTCTGGGAGCGAGAGAGGCTGTGGGTGGAAAACACCTGAAAGGCAGCCGGTGCCTAGGCAAGCCCACGCTCCGTGGGATACCGACACCCCCTTGTTAGCAGGGACTCGCAGTTTAAATCTGCAGGAGTGGAAGCAGCTGAGACCCAACCGAGGGAAGAAGTGAGCGAGTTTAGGGGCGCCCAAGCATAACTCACCCCCTAGCTACGTCTTCCCTGCGTTTGGCTAAGCTGTACAAACTCAATCAAAAGTGGGTTCGGATCAAACAAAGAACGGGGAAAGGAACAGCCCCCCCAGCCCTTAGTTCGCTCTTCTTCTCTCCCGGCAAAACCCAAGGGGAGCTTTTGCCAGAGAGTCTGGACTAAGTAACTGCATTTTGCAGTTTCGTGAAACGTCTGAGCCCGTGGGAAACTGTAGGCCGGCAACTTTTTCTCCCAAGGACGCGCGCGACGTGGCTACGGAAATCAATATGCAGGCAGAGCTGAAGGCCGACCATTAGAGAAGGGCCGGCGAATGGAGCCGTCTGCATTTTGGGGGCTTGCTGTTCGTTATAGCTCACGGTCCCCAACGCCGCCGCCGCCGCCGCCGCTCGCTACTTTCCTGACCTCGCGATCAGAAAAATCCCTGAATACGCAGATACGGCGGCGTCCAATGTGGCTTGCCTTGTTTGCGCTTTGCCTGTCTCAGGGATGTTAATAGAGCCCGGGGGGGGGGGAAGCGAGCTTCGTCCAACTGGGACGACGCTCCGAAGACGAAGCAACGAAGGATTTGTGTCTAATTGGCGTTGCCCTCTTCGAAACTTCCAGCCTTTTGTTGCTTTTGGGGGGGGGGAAGTGGGGGGTAGGCGAACGGCTTGGACGAAGCAGAGGAGGAGGAGAGGAAATCAGGCTAATCAAACCTTTCGCCACGGCCAAATTCGCCCCCGGGGTCCTTGCAAACATTTGTTTGAATAATTTACCTCCAGAATAGGAAAATGCTAATTGTTTCTTAAAGTGCCGACCGAGAGGGAGGGGGAGCGGGCAAAAGTGGGAAGTAAGCGGATTGGGGAAAGAAAGGAGGTATGTATGGGTGGGCAATGAAATCTCAAAGATTTGGGTCGTAAGGAAGAACTGGCGTCCCCTCCTCGAAGAGAGCGAGAAAGCAAAAGCACCTGCAGAGATTTGAACAGCAGCCGCGAATATTTTTTTTCCCAGGAATGCTGAAACAACCCCCATCCCTAGATTTAAAGGGGCCACGTCTCCTTTCTTTGGTCTGTCGCGGCGGAAGTCCTCGACCTTTCTCACAAGCGCAATGGCCCACGTCTAACGAAAATCAGTGTCTATGGCGCCTTCTTGGAAAGAGGACCTACTCCCTCCTAACTTCTTCTAGAGGTTTTGTGCAGACGCCTGGGACTGATGTAGTGTTGCCACCCCTTGGCTAAATTTGTGAGGTAAAAATGGCTCCTAGCCGACTAGCCATAAACTAGATTTACCACCTAACAATTCGTGCCTGAGGTCACGCGGAGGAGGGGAGGGGGAAAAATTAAACTGGGGAAAGTCATCTGGCCAGGCACATAAAGGGCTTGCTGTACCCTAAAACATCAGGCACCTTCCAGTATAGTTAATACTTGGATGGGAGACCAACAAGAAATCACAGACAGGCAGACTAGGATCCGGAAAAACTCGCCTAAGAGGAGAAAAATTAAAATATATATTTGGATATGGGTGTTAAGAACATTATTAGGAGCTATCCAAGAGTGGTGGGAGATGAATTTGATTCAAATGTATTCTTTCCTTTTTTATTTTTTATTTCCCCAATTATGCTCAGATCTTCTTTCTTCTAAGCATACTTCACAAAGTTTTGGGAATAATTGAAGGGGTAATAAGTTTATGAGATTTAGATCCAACTATGATGATAAGGAAGACTATAACTAAATATATTGTGGGATTTCAATGGGTTTGAAAGTTAGCCTCACATCTTAAGGAACAATCCCACGGGACAGTTAGACTTATTTTTGGGATAAACAGGAATGCATTTATTAGATCTCATGCAGAGGTGTAGAACTGCCCCATTTTTCTGGTTCCTTAAATTGGAAAGGGGGAGGGGATGATTAAACCAGAGTGGCTGAAAGGGGCCAGGAGTGTATTTGCATTTTATTCCAGCTTTCCGTTGAGTTTTGTCCCCCTGCATTTCAGATCAGGAGTCGAACTAAAGAGAAGGGACTCCGAGGGTCCCCAGATCTTCCGACTGAGGCCAGGGGGGGGGTGACATTTATGAGACGAAGTGGGTTGGGGAGGGAAGGGGGACTTTGTTTTGGAAGCAGGGACTTGAGAGGGCACCCCTCACTATCAAACACTGAAAAAAAAATATTCGTTTTATTTTCACTTGCCCTTGGGTGACCTGAATTTGAGGAACCATATAGAAAAGTTGAACAAATCACATCCTCGATTGGAGTAGGTTAGGATTATTTTGAAATGTGTGTGTGTGGGGGGGGGAATGCAACTTCTCCACCTCTCTCTCTGTCTCTCTTCTTTCCTCTCTCCCCTTCCTTTAGCTGCTTTAGCTCTGGTCTTTCTGACAGCCTCTTTCCCCCCACCGTCCAAATCTTGGACATGCTGGGCTTCAGAGCATCTTTACTGAGTGAAAACTCTTCCGAAGGAGGGGAAGGGCTCCTGCTTGGCCGAGCCCTTTTGGGCCCTGACTCGAGGCTACAGTTTGCAGAAGCTTGAGCAGTTTTCCCCGATGACTAAATGCTCCCCGCAGTCAATTGCCTCGGCCTGGCCTGCAATTGTTCTATTTGACTGAAAAGAGGAGCAACACCTTAATTCTGTGGAGGGAAAAGACGGAAAGTGGAGGTAGGTGCAGAGAGGAGAACCCTGAAGCCTTCTCAACGCAAAAAGGCCCATTTGACTGATTCTGCCCTCGCTGACCCGACTCTATCTTTGCTCCAGAATTTACATAGGTAAATTACAGTTTCTGCATTAGATGAAAGCTTTCCCTGGGAGCGTCCCCTTTCCGTATTACTCAAAAGAATTCACACACTGTATTCCTCGGAATTTACTCCCTGTGCCTATTCAATAGCAGCAGCCCTTAAGCACATTTTTGCCATGTGTCTTTCTCTTGTAATGGACTTATGGTATAACATTAACACATGATTAAAAACACATTAAAGAGTGCACAAAAGCCTGCAGAGAAACGAATTTCCAAATGAAGGCTATGATCCTAAATGGGAATACTAGGATTGGACCAGTGTAAACAGAGCTAAGATTGGGCTGGAACAAGATCTTGCTTGGAGGAGCAGCTAATTCCAGCTATACCTACTAGACACTGGGTGTCAGGAATGCCCACAGCCCTTGTTCACGAATAGACACAAATTCACTTTGTGACAACAGCCAGGCCTGCTCTCTGCATTAAGGCCACTATGCGCCTATGCGCTTCTGCCATTTTAGCTGTTCTTCATGGGAAGAAGCACCACTCAAAGCAATGGAACCAATATCTGGGACCAATGGAACTGCAACTTCCTCCTGTTCTTAGTGGAATAGCCTTGGTGAACCTGCCTGCCTGCCTGCCCACCTAGAATCAGAGCGCTCTTCTGGCTGAAGTCAGTTGAGGTTTATCTTTAAATTGTCCTTAATGGTGAGGGAGGACACCGATAATATTTTGAAATACATGCTCAGGCTCATTTGTTTGTTTTCCAAAATATCACATGGGGTGGGGGGAGAGAGAGAGAGAGAGAGAGAGCGTGAGTAGAGTAGAGTAGAGTATCAGCCCCTTCCCATAGGAAAGTTTGGGGAAATGTTAGAGGAGCACCTGGCAACAGGATATATCTACTAAGGAACGTAAGTTCCATTACCCTGAGTGGGTTGTCCTTCAAACAAAGAACAGGGATTTATTTCACAAAAAACCATGGTCTGCAATCTGCTATCAGACCTGGGGCCCACAGCGTCCCCAGAAATCTTGGCAGCAGATTTGGGAGAATCAACTCTTCATTCTTATCCAGCGAAGAACAACGAGGACTTTTTTCTGCTTGCAGAATGCTTTGTCCTTATTACTGGAACGAATTTTATTTCATTTTGGAGGGGGATTTTTCTCTCTCTCTGTCATTCCACTGGTCCAAGGCATTTTTGCATATTCTGTGTAACAATAACTTCACACAGAAAAATGATACAGCAAAGTTTTCACCACAAACCTTTGGAACTGGCTTTCTGATAGGGCAGATTATCCCTTTTCCTCCCATACTCTCCATCCTATTCCTCAGAGTTATTTGCCTTTGGTTTATAGCTCTTCACATCAAGTAGCCTTAATTGCAGTAGCCAAATGGATCAGACTTAAGAGGGTCCGGGAATTTCCGAAATCAGGTTTTTTTTTTTATGTGGGGAAAGATACATTTTAAAGACTGCAAATGTCTATGCTCCTTCCTTCCGGAATAACTCATTTAAAGTATGAAAATAAGAAGTTTCTACAGTTTTGTGCGTGAAAGAGATTGCTGGAACTGTTCTCTCCTTCCGACTCTCTCTCTCCTCCCTTCCCACCCCCGATGTTTCCCTTTCCGATCTCTCTTCTCTAGCTCATTTAAAATTCCCCCGAGGAAGCCCCGGATTTGACTGAACCAATCTGAACAATATTATTACTGAAAGGAGAGGAAAGAGAGAGGCGAATCTAACTCCTACCCACCAGCTAGGATTTTTGGAACATAATTAGGATTAAAAGAAAGAAAAGGATTGGAAGATAGAAGTAAACAACTAAAGAGTAGAAAATAACTCTCTCTCTCTCTCTCTCTCTCTCTCTCTCTCTCTCTCTCTCTCTCCCTCCCTCCCTCCCTCCCTCTCTATCCTTTTCCCTCTCCCCCTCCCTCCCTCCCTGCCCCTCCGCCCCTCCTTTCTTACATTTCCTTCGGCCTGCAGACAGTGCGGTTCGGAGAGGCTGCCTTCGGAGTAAAAGTCCCCAATGATCGCCGAGCTTCAGTCACCGAAGAGCCAAAGAATCTGGCGCCCTGTTTTATTAGTGCACCGTAATTGACGAGGCTTAAAGCTATCGCCTCCAACCGATGGTTGGGCGCCTTTACCTACACCTCATCCCCGCACTAACTTCGACTGAATCGACTACCCTCCAGGGCTGCTCGTTTGGGAATGAGCGCCAGCCCAGCCCAGCTGTCACCGCCATTCCCCGAACCCTTTCCCGGTGAAGTTCAGCGCCGCAGATCGTCCTGTTGCTCGAAACGCGGCGGCAGATGGACCGGGACCAGCGCTCTCCCTCGATTCCCGGCGGAGGCGCCTTCTGGTCGGAAGGCGCCCCCTGGATCTTCCTGGGAATTAACTTCCGCTTGGAGATCAGGGTGCCAGACGCCATCCGGACGAAAAGGAGGGACCCACCGAAACAGTCCCGCCTGTCGGGAAAGGCGGCCTGGGCGCTCACAGTGGCTTTGAGGCCCCGACCCCGAGGCTTCTTCTCCATATCGCCCCCTTTGTGTTTCGGGAAAGGGGTGATTCACCACCACCCCTCCCCAGGTTTTCTTGGAACCGTTAAGCCGGCAGGTCTTGAAGGAAAACGGGAGCCCTGCATGCAGTACGAAAAATTAGACTCCTCGATAAAAAAAACAACCCAAACAAACGTGTTTTCTAGGGAATATGAATGTGTGCAATTAGGGGTCAGAGGGAGGGAGGACTTACAGCATCCGGCAGACAATTTCGAGGGCAGAAGGCAGGTTTCGGTGGCCCTGGAACAGAGGTGGAAGGCTGCGACTCTCTCTCTCTCTCTCCTTCCCTCCCTCTCTCCCTTCTTCAACTTCATCTTCTTCCTCCTCCTCCTCCTCCTCTTCTTCTTCCTCTCCTCCTCCTCCTCCTCCTGTCCGTCGTCCGTCAGTGTCTTCCTCGCTCTTTCCAGCTCCCTTTTCGGTTCCAGCGGCGCTGAGCGGTTCTCTCCCAAAAGCGTTTTTCCCCCTCTTTCTTTCCCCCCTTTCCGGGGGCTCTGCATTAGCCAATTCCATTGACAGTTTTCAGCCAGCAGCTGCAGTCATTAAAAGGCATTTACACCCTGGCCTCCTTCGCACAAAGATGGAGCGCCAACAATTATCTGCTTGTACTTTAAGGACATGAGAATGTGTCCCTAACAGGCTTAGAGGGGAGGTGGAGAGCATCGCCGCACCGCTAGGCAACCCCCCAACTTTTCTCCTCCATACAACAATGGCCAAAAGGTTGTCTTTGGTTCCCCCCCCCCCAGCCTGCGAGGCCTGGCATTCCAGAAATATGCCCGAAATCTCGGCCCTTTGGGAAACGGAGGGGCCAAGCGACCAAACTGGAAAAACAAAAGGTGTGCGGCCTCGGGGATGGGCGGATGCTTTCCAAAGGGACCCTTGTAACCTGTTTTAAGCTCGGAAACGCTCAGGTCAAGACGTCTGGCTGTGGAGGCGCGAAGTAAGCCTGGTGCTGCCCGTTCATTTCTTTTGTGATACCACCGGACTGGAGGGGTGGGTGGGGGAGACAGAAAAGCCAGATCTTGGGAGCATCTTTCGACCAAGGGGGGCGAGGAGAGGCCGCTGCGGACAACTTCGTTGGGCCGCGTATTTGAAACTTCTACTTTGTTGTTATAGGGGCGCCTGTCACTTTTGAGTTCCCCTGTCCGCTGAAGTCCAAGTCCAACCCACGCAGACGCTGTTGAAAAAGGGCTCGCAATTCTGCCAACCTCATTCAGACCCCAGGGCCTAGAACTCGCCCTCTTCCCCCTTTCTTTACATGGAAAGAAAGTTGTTTTAAAAAAAAAAAGAACTGAATTTTGGAAGAGGTCAGAACTGAGCTGGGGCCAAGGCGCTAGACAGGGTTCATATAGCCCTGACTGAAGGATCCACAATACCAGGGCAATTCTTGAGGCCCTTGCGGAGAGGGTAGGAATGCCGCCTGGAGACTGGCTTTTTCTCCTTCTTGTAACTGGCAAAGGTGTGTATGAACACACACACACACACACTCACACACACAGATAGAGAGCCACACGCGCTCATCCTTCAGATAAACCGACTGAAACGTTAAGGTACCGACCGAGGCAGGTGTCCCGTTTCCCCAGGGCCCCTGTATTGTTCCTCCTTTTGCCCTTGGCGAAACCGAAAGTTTGCTCCGACTTTCCAACCTTTGGCTAAAAACACTTGGGTGGACAATCCCTTGCTTTTCCTTAACTCGACAAAATCTCTCTGTTCTGCGTTAAATGGAAACCTGATATGGGGACAGGGACAAGAGGGCTGGGTGAGAAGATATCAAGCGCCACCCGCCTTTTCCCAACCCGCCGCTGGACTCGTTTTGTGAACAGAAGTGTGAAAGTACATCAGTAAAACTTAAGGGGCTGTTTTCCTTGGGAATATGAACCCCTGTTGGCAGGTTGGTGGAAGAGTGATGAACGCCTAATCCAGTCAGCAGGATCTTCCAGTCCAATAGCTCTTCCAACTGGACTTATTCATCTGCCACTTGGCATTTATTTCAGAGAAGCTGCTCGGTGAAAAGATCCCAGCCAGTTTGGGTGTCCGCCTAAGCCCCCCCACCTCCCTCCCTCTCCCCCCCCTCTCTCTCTCCTCAGCAGCATTTCGATTTATGATGATTATGTATCTTTCAACCAGGCCAAGCCACGCGAGGTTCCCCCATTTTAATTGTACATAACTGTCCCCACTTCTTCCCTCCCCCTTCTGCCTTCCTATTGATGACTCCAAGGAGTTTGGATTGCTGGTCGGTCTCACCGCCCCCTTCTCCTCTTCCCTGTCGCTCTTCTAGATCTGCATCGGAATGTCGAGCAAAGTTGTTGGGTGTTTTTTTTTTTCTTCCTCAAGTTTTGAATTCCTCCATGATTTTTTTTTCTCTACTTCTAGAAAGGCGGCTTAGGATAATTATTTCAGCTTTATTGAGGGCAGATTAGAAGAAGTCTGGATGCTGCGTTTCAATACGCGTTCTACATGCCTGGACAATGTCCCTATTGTTTGCTACTGTGTGTGAACCCATTCAAAATATACACTTTTTAACACCAACCAAAGTCCTGTCTAAATATACACAGTAAGGATGGAAAGACATCCATGACCCGTACAAATCTCTGTAAATCACACTTCCATCGCCGCCGAAACGAAACAAAGGAGTTACCAGCTCAAGATGCCGATTAAAATCGCCTTAAAAGCAACACACCTAAGGATAAATGGAGGCGGACGGCAACCACAGAAGGCCGGCTTAGTTGTTGGGAATGTCTAAGTTCAGCAATTTGCTTTCACCTATAAATATATATTTTTACGCATTGCTCGCGGTCACACACGCAAATACAACAGGCACAGATAAATATGAAAAAAAAAAGTTAAAAAATATTGTATGCATTTTAAAACAATGTTTTTTTCGAAGCGTTTTATTGCTCTTCTGTATGTTGGGCTTGGTTTTTTTTTTAAAAAAAAAAAAACAATAGTGGGAACTAAAGGGAACTCGAAATCCAAAGTAATAGTTGGGCTGCAGGGTTGATGGGAGGGAGGTTAAAATGCCTAGGCAACACCCAGCGAATTTACAAAACAGCGAAGAAGGGAGTTATGAGAGAGCAGAGCTAGAAAGAGATGGAAAATACACTGCAGGGAAATCAAAGCTACAATTCGAAGACGCTACGCGGCACACACACACACACACACACACACACACCTTAGCTTTTACTGAAGAGTATTTCTTGCTCTTCAGAGACACGGCTATTCCCACACTGAAGGTGACCCAAACCGTACAGAGGCTCGGCCCTTCTGGAGGCCAATTTGGGCAGGTTGGCCGTTCAGTCAAGTTCTGCCTCATGAACGGGGAAGAGGGCTTCGCCCACGAGAACCCCCGCCCGGTCCGGCCTCCAGGAATCGGGGCCTTTCCTCCTCACCCGATTTTGCTCCGGTATTTCCAAGCCAGGTTTGGTCGGGAGAAACGCTTTCTTGCTCCGAAAGCCCCCAAAGTCCAGACTTGGGACAAAGTTTCTCTTGGAAGTTACCTCTGCAAATCCCAGTGGAGAGGGGAGGGGGGAGAGCAAAGGAGAGAAAGAAAAGATAGGAAGCTCCCGCTCTTCCCTCTCGAGCCTCGTGCACACACACACGCACACGCACACACACCGACATCCCACCCCACCCCAGCTTGGGTTGCTCCCGGCGGGGTCAGCGGCCTGAGGATGGGCCTAATGATCTCATCTAGCTTTTCTTCCCCGCCGCTATTAGTGCTCAGATAGGCAGAATGAAGGGCAACTACGTGCAAATCATGTGTAAATCGTTTCCCTTCGGAGTCCTTTTATCCCCACTTGGCCCCGATCGTCCCCTTCTCCTCCTCCCCCCCCCCCCGCTTTCCTTCCTTTTCCCTCTCTTCCCAAAGAGGAGAAGGGGCTCCCTTAAAAGCCTCGGTCAGCTTCGGAGTCTAATCCTGGATCTCATTTCAGAGAAGTAGCAGCGCCTGCCCGTGTACATTTTATTGCCTTATTTATTTAGGGAAGTGGGCGAGGCGGGGGGGGGGAGACCTGCCGGGGGAAAGGGGGAGACACCTCGGGAGAAGTGGAAGTGCTCAGATTAGGACTTGCCAAGATTAACACACCAATGCGCCCAAGCTTTCCTCCCTTCGCCTTCCTCCTCCTCCTCCTCCTCTCCTCCGTCCCTCCCTCTGCTTTCCGACTCCCCTCCTCCTCGCCTTTGGGCGCAGCGGTAAGAGCCCTTTCTCTTACGTAGTCCCCGATGATTGGCAAGGCTGACAGTGATTGGCAGGGCGCTGCTATGGCGACGCCAAACGACACCCGCCAGGCCAATAGAAAAGCGAAACAAAATGCTTCGGCGCTGCACTCACGGTGGATTTAGGAGAGATATTATGAGGCTGTTGTCATTAGGGCGACCGCGGCCGAATCACTGAATCTGTTTTGGCCGCGGCGGCGGCGGCGGCGGTAGCCGCTCTGGCTCTGGAGGTGTGTGCGTGTGCATGTGTCGTGCGTGTGTCTGTGGGTGCCTAAGCGAGCAAGCCGGCGCGCAGATGCCCGTCTGTACGTGGGTGCGGGTGTGTGAGCGCGAGTGTCCTGCGTGCGTGTGAAAGGTAGTGGGTGGGAGTGAGGGAGTGAGTGTGTGCGCGCGGGGGGGAGTGTGAGTAGACGTGTGTGTGTGTGTGCATGTCTGGGTTCGGATGAGGGTCTCTATGCGGGTGTGGATGCGCGTGGGGTGCGTGAGCCCCCTTTCCCTCCCCTCTTTCTCCTCTTCTTCATTTCCTCCGTCCGCCTCTTGCCTTCCTTTCTTTTCGCCTTGATCCCGATTCCTTCCTCTCGCCCTCCTCTCCTTCCTTCCTTCCTTCCCCCTCTGCCTCGCCCGGTCTCTGTCTTTCGAGCCCCTCCCCCGTCCGCCAGGCTGGGTCCCATGGTGTTCCGATCCCCTTTAGAGCTTTATCCCACCCATTTCTTTCTGCCAAACTTCCCCAGCGACCCGCACCACCACCACCGCTCGCTTCTTCTGGCCACTGGCGGCAACAGCAGCAGCAGCGGCAGCAGCAGCTCCGGAGCTGGAGGCGGCGGCGGCGGTGGCAGCGGCGGCGCCGCCACCGGGTGCAGCGCCGGAGCGGCCGGTGGCGGTGGCGGGGGAGGAGGAGGAGGCGCCTCGCGGGGAGCCCCGGAAGAGCCGTCCATGTTCCAGCTGCCTACGCTCAACTTCTCCCCGGAGCAAGTGGCCAGTGTCTGCGAGACGCTGGAGGAGACGGGGGACATCGAGAGGCTGGGCCGGTTCTTGTGGTCCTTGCCGGTAGCGCCCGGAGCGTGTGAAGCCATCAACAAGCACGAGTCCATCCTGCGGGCCCGAGCGGTGGTGGCCTTCCACACGGGCAACTTCCGAGACCTTTACCACATCCTGGAGAACCACAAGTTCACCAAGGAGTCGCACGGCAAGCTGCAGGCCATGTGGCTGGAGGCGCACTACCAGGAAGCCGAGAAGCTGCGCGGACGCCCCTTGGGGCCGGTCGACAAGTACCGCGTCCGCAAGAAGTTTCCCCTGCCGCGAACCATCTGGGACGGCGAGCAGAAGACCCACTGCTTCAAGGAACGGACTCGCAGCCTCCTGCGGGAATGGTACCTCCAGGACCCCTACCCCAACCCCAGCAAGAAAAGGGAACTGGCCCAGGCCACCGGCCTGACGCCCACGCAGGTCGGCAACTGGTTCAAGAACCGGCGGCAGAGAGACCGGGCGGCGGCCGCCAAGAACAGGTCAGTGGGGCGGCCCGAGCTCTCGAGGAGGGGGGGGGGCAGGGAGAACGCGTACCCCGACCCGCGCGCGCACCCTCTTGCACCCCTGCCCCGTTGTTTCGGGCCGGAGAAGGTCCTTCCCCTCCCTCTCCCCGGGAAAGCCTCCCTCCGGAGGCCACGGCCCTTAAGAAAGCGGGCGAGTTCCCGAGAGGCCGCAGAAGAGAGGCCAGCGTTCCCCGACCTCTTTGGGGGAGAGGGCCGGTTGCTTTCTCAAGGGCGAAACCACCAGGCTCTTTGGGCAGATCTTGTTTCGCCTCTTTCTCCCCGGCCGGGACTGGCGGTTCCAAGGCCAGGTTCGGTTTAGGCCCGTAGCGGGGGTCGACTCGGAGCCGATTCCAAAGTTCCGGGGTCTTCCTTCCGCCTGCTCTCCGCCTGCTTTCGATTCCTCTCCTCCTCCTCCCCCACCCCCGAAAAACAGACCCGCGTCTTCTGCGTGTATGGATGTGCGTGTGAGTGAGCGAGCGAGCGTGTTTAATCCTCGCCACCAGTTTTAACTAGGGACGGCAGAGTCACCAAAGCCAAGGGCTGGAGTGGGGAGGCGGGGAAGCCTCCTTCTCCCCGGCTCGGTTGGTGCGGTACAAAGGAAAGGGCCCCTTCTTTTCATTTTATTTGGATTTTCCTGGCCAGGGTTGGAGGCGCATTTCTCTCTTTTGTCGCGGGGTTGGCAAACGGCCATTGCGGGGAAACAGCTAAACAACAGCTACCTCCAAGCTGCCTGCAGCCGGAAAGCGCCTGCCTGGATTGATCTGGGTCTCTCTCTTAGGACTTTTTCCAGTTCTCTCCCCTGCGGGACTAGTTTTCCGCCGTGCGGTTGGGCTCCCCGAGCAAGGTCTCCGGATCCCGGGGCGCCTCTTTTGAGGAGAAAGGGAAAGAGTCCCCTTCTCGGAGGGAGAGCTTCTGAAAGGGGGCCGTCGCTCTCCTTTTGTTCTCATTAATGCCGTCAAAAACAAGGACGAGAGGGAGCAGGGAGGAAAAAAATGGGGGCGCCCCAATGAATACAATAAAAACAAAATAAAAAGGAAAGCATCTAAAATAGTTTTCGAAGTTGTTTTTCTTCCCCACATAGAGGCAGGTTGTTTTGGGTCCAGGCAGCTCAAGGGCAGCGTGTTTTTGAGTGTGTAAATAAATATATAGGGTGGTATTGTAGGCAATTGGATGTTAGAACTTTATTAGGCTACTATATGATTCCAGGGTTGGGTTTTTTTGTTTTTTTTTTGGTCTTTTTTGTTTTGGCTTTGTTTTGGATTAAGGAGGCTTCAATTATTTTAACACTTTGCATTCAAAAAGGTAGCAGCTGGATGAAATAATGTAGGGAGAGAAAATCATTCCCTTAAAAAAAAAAAAGTTGATTTTTTTTCTCAAATTCCGTATCTTGGTTACATCGTTAAACTTTGTTCGAAATTCTGGGGCAGAGAAATAAAGAAAGTGAAATACTGCCGTAAAACTATTTTTTCAGTTGCATCTGTGAGAGAAGGCATCTAAATCCCACACCACACGAGAGTTGGAAATGTTTGGGTTGACTCAAGATCGAGATTAATGTAAGAGACATGTAACGGGGAGAAAAAATCGAATAATAACAATAACAGAAACAGCACCAGCAGTAACAAACGCAAAAGTAAATATACTGGAAATGACAAGACGATCTATTTTTTTTAAAAAAACACTTGACTGCCGGGTTAGGAAAGAAGAATTTTTAAAAATATATATCCCCAGAGCCTTCTTAAAAAGGACCTGAAGGTTCAACACGGAACCTTTTTTATTTTCATTTCTTTGATTTGATCGCCCATCTCCCCCTTTACTAAATTCGATACATAGACGACCTCGCGGTCTCTCTCAGGAGGGAGGGGGGGGGCGATGCAATACTCCTCATGCCACCCGGCCAGCCACCCACTCCCCACCCCAAATCTTCAGTGGCTCAAAGCAGCTTTTGCATCGAGGTCGAGAGGAAGGGGGTCGCGTTGAGAAACCTCTGCTTAGTTTCCGGACAGTTGCAAGGAGTCGATGGGATCCCCTTTCTTCCCCGCCGGCCTTTGGTCAAGCAGCGGCAGCCGATCTTCCTTTGTGTTTGCGAAGCGGGGGCTTCCCAACACGGTTGGAGCAAATTGCAACCGTCCCTCGCAAACCTCTCCGAAAATAAACCAGGGAAGGCCGGCGGGAGGTGCTCCTGTCCCCGGGTATGCAGAGCCTGAACGTGCCCAGCACTTCGCAGAGGTTCCCTCCCCTCCCCCAACAGCCAGGCCCGTCACTTTGTTTGCCTGTTTGTTTACATTGCGCCCATTGTTTACATTGCGCCCATTTCCCCCCCCCTTTCCTTCTGGGTGGCGTTCCAGGAAAACTGGGGTGGGTTGTAGAGGGAAGGGCAGCTTTTCCCTCGCTGCCGACCATCCCGTCCTTTGGATGGTTCGAAACCGGGTTTGTGGGAAAGGTGCGTGCCAGGAGCAGGAACTTTAAGGAAGCGAGGTTTCGAAAAGCAGGCCCAGGATCCTCCCCTTCTTGCCCGAGCGGCGGAGGCCGAGGAGAGGGAGAACGCCATCTCCAAATAAAAGCAGCCTGCGGGAGTGACTGCCGGAGGGGCGGGGGGGGGGGGGCGTGGGTACGTGTCAATGAGATGCCAATGCAAATTCCCTGTCCCCGTGTGTGTGTGTGTGTGTGTGTGTGTGTGCGCGCGCGCGCGCGCGTGTTCTCCCACTTTACGCCTCGCACACAGAGGCGAGGTGGAAGCCAACAGCGAAGGATCTTTGTTTGCGTTTTCTCTCTCCCCCCCCCTCCCCGATTTGAACCCTTCGGAGAGGGAGAGGGCAGGCGTGCGAGAGGCGGGGGAGGGGGGCGGCGGCGGCGGAAGAGACGACCCCGGCTCGTAACCGAAGTGGCGGCGGCTCAGGTTTTGGCGAACTAAGGTAGCAAGCCGAGAGGGAGGAAGTCTGAGTGGAAAAGGAGAGGGGGGGCGGAGGAGAGAAGCAGAGCAGCCGCGAAGGTTCAGGCTAAGCTGCCTGTTTTTTTTTGGTGGCGTGGGGGGGGTTGCGGGAGAGAAACGGCGGTGGGATCGGGCTGGAGAGAAGGCGTGGGCCTGCCTCGGGTCCCAGCTTATCTGCCTCGGGATGCCACCGGTTCCGAGATGCGCAGCGCCTTTGCGCGGCCCGGGAGCCAACCTCCTCCTCTTCCTCCTCCTTCACTCTCCTTCTCTCTCTCTCCTTCTCTCTCTCTCCCTCTCTCTCTCCCTCCCTCCCCCCCCTCTCTTTCTGTGTGGCTCTGCTTCTGTTGCGAAGGTTTGTCCTGTTGGTTTGTCTCCCCGCCTCCTGTAGGCTCCAGCACCAGGCGATCGGACAGAGCGGCATGCGGTCGTTGTCAGAACCTGGCTGTCCGACTCACAGTTCGGCGGAGTCTCCGTCCACGGCGGCCAGCCCCACTACCAGCGTCTCCAGTCTGACAGAAAGAGCCGAGACGGGAACATCTATCCTCTCGGTAACCTCCAGCGACTCAGAATGTGATGTATGATAACGGAAAGGAACAAAAGCTAAGAAAACAATAATAATAATAATAATAATTAAAGCAAAAACTAGCAAAAGGCAAAGTAAGCCCCCTCCTCCCCCCACTCCGGTCCCGTCCCGAGCAAGCGCGCACCCACTCCCTCGACGAACTGGCTCCCCGAGGAAAAAATAAAAAAAAGGCACCTCAGAACAACCTTAGAAAGAGAACCGGAAAAAAAAAGAGAAGCAGACACTTAAACGACTTTAAAAATAAATAAAACCAAACCTTGCTTCACAAACAAAAGAAATAAAACAAACAATCCACTCGGTAAAGGAACAAAACAAAATTAACGTTGTGAATTTCTGATGCTGCAGCTGGGAAATAATAATTATGATAACTGTGCTATTATGAATATTATTACTGGAAAAGGGAAAAAAAGAAAGAAAGGAAGGAAGGAAGGAAGAAAGGAAGGAAGAAAGGAAGGAAGGAAGGAAGGAAGGAAGGTTACATTTGTATTCTTTGTAGGACAAAAGCACATCTGAGCGCTTTTCTTTTTAATTTTTATAAATTTTTATTTTAATGTTTGCGCTTTCCCATGGACTGCATTTCACCCATTTTGCATGATAATGATTCAGTTTGCATCTGGGGGGAAATATAATATTCTCTATACTAAATGAACACAATAATAATAAAGACTAGGGTGCGGGGGAAAGGAAACCGCGAATCAAATTTGTACAAAAAGAGAGAGAAAAGCTTTTAGAAAAATTTAAAGGAACTCTTTGAAGAGGAAAATAACCAATGTTTATCACTTTTTGTTGGGTTTTAATCAGCCTTTATCTCTGCTGATCTTTTCTTTTTCTCAAAATCCAAGTGATGGTTTAAAGTAGATGCAATTGGTTTGTCCTTCTTCTCTTCCTCTCTCCTCTGTCGTCCTTGGGTTTTTTTTTTAAATTTTATTTTTAAAAATGTTATTCTTTTGTTCAACAGACAATCATTTTCTTCCTAAGCACCTTTTTTTCTACACTTCTGTCACTGCCTGTGTGGGTACTGGTTATAAATGTGGAAAAAGAATAGTTATGACTGTAACAGATTTTTATTTTTATTTCAAAATTTTATATGAATTATGTATATCTTAATGATGAGGTCATTTTTCCCAGTTTGTAATATATGTGTAGAAAAATACTTGTATATGATACTTGCTCTTCTCTTCTTGTGCCCCCTGTCTTGCCCTCGCCCTTCCCCCTCCCTTCTCTTTCCTTCTTTTTTTAAAAAAAAAGACAGAAAAGAAACAACATTTCCCCTGACTTGGGTTTCTTGCACAAACGTAGCTGTCAAGAGGTGACAGACTAGGTTTTCAAAAGGGACCTCAGTGATAGGAGAAGAAATGAGGCTTCGGGTTCCAATGTAGTTTTCTTATGCAAAAGCATTTTGAGTATTTAAATAGCAGCTGTTGGGGTCTCTTCTTAAATTCACGTAGGATGCTTATGCCACTTGTTTCCTTTACTGCGTGTCTATCTCTATGTACAAACTTTCTTAAAAAAAAAAAAATCAAATACAGTATTCCATTTTTTTCTTATCTATTTAGTGATGTTGGCGTGTTTTCTGTATTGCTGGTTAAATGTCTCCTGCTCTTCTTTCTCCTCCTCCCACAGAGCTTCGTGCTAAAAAAAAAAAAAAAGGTATATATATTCCTGCCGGCTCGGTTCAGTAAAGAAAGAGGTTCGTAATGAGCGATTAGGGCTTCCCCGGCTCCAGAAGCCACTTTGAATAGCATCGTTTGGGGCTCAGCCCACAAGGCCCCTGGCCACATAGCCCTTATACGGGTCTCTACGGGGAAAAAGTCAGAGGAACCAACTCCGTTGGCCGAGAGATGAGGCCGACTCTCAGGAGAAGCAGAAAGGATGCAGCCCCAATTGTCCATAGGTTTGCTTTAAGGGCTTGTCCTCTCAGCTCTGTAGGATTCCTAGGGGTCGCAAAGTCTTGTGTGTGGGGAGGGAGGGTTTGGTTGCAAAAAATTTTCCATCCACTCAAAGTCAGTTTGCTGGGACTAAACCTCCACGGAACTCCATTAACTGGCTTCCGGATAAGAGCGCATTGAGGATCCGACTAGAAAAAAAACCTCCCAATATAAAAGACTCGTGAGCCTTTGGCACATATGGGTGTGCTTTGAAAACATATTTGGGGGCCAGGGGCGTTGGGGATAGTTAGGTTTAGCTAGGAATGGCCAAAGAAAGGAGGGGTGCATCTGGGAGGTCTCAAAACCTTGTTCCGGGCTCCTAGGCGAATGGCGGACCTCAAACTCCCAACTTCTGCCAAGAAAGCTCCAGTTTTCCTCCAGGGGCAAGTTTACCCCCTTCAAATTGCTAGGAGGTGATAGAGGGGCCGAGTTTAGAGCAGCAAAGGGGGGGGGGCAAGGGAGCGTCTCCCGGCACCTTACCCGATGCCAGGGATGCTGGCAGAGTCTTTTGCAAGCTGCAGCCCTTGGACAAAGAGGATCACCTCTTTGCAGTTGGTCTTCCCTGGCTATTCCTCCAAGGAAGATGGGGATGTCCTTCAAGAGATACTGGAGCTTGCCTTACCTGCCCTGCAGAGTCAACCTCTGTAGCAACGGGGCTCTAAATTAATGCCCTTGTTAGGAAGAGGCGCCTTGTTTGGGGCTGTTGAGCATGCTGGGGGCAGGAAGGGCCCTATCGCTGCCATGGTGCCCTTTCCCTTCAAAGGCATGGTAACGCACTGGGGGTCTGGATCCTTCTTTAGAACATATCCTACCCTTTCCAGCCCTCAAAGTGGACCGGGCTGTATCCTCAGATATAGCCTCTCCTTCCCTCCCCCAGCCGCCACGGTGGGAGCTGGAATCCCACCAATGGCACCAATTTAAGAGGATCGGGCTGCTTTCCCATACTATTCCTCTTTTGCCTTCCTTCCTTCCTTCCTTCCTTCCTTCCTTCCTTCCTTCCTTCCT
>NW_020769996.1:0-12700 GCF_900518735.1 Pseudonaja textilis
CGAAAAACAAAACGCTGCCAACAGCCGTTGCAGCTTGCTGCGTGTAAACCCAGAGAGAAAGAGAGGTGCGGAGCCTCTCCAGAGCTGAAGTCACTTGCCTCCCAAAGGCACAAGAGTTTTTTTTTCCTCCATTGTTGTCTCAGAGAGATCCCATAGCAGTTAGCCACTAGATTCTCAACATGAACTCCAACCCAGCCTTCCCATCGTTCAAACCGGATGAGGAGAAATGGGAGTCATACAAGAATCGTTTTAACCACTATATCGACGCCATTGGGCTGGCTGATGCAGGGGAGCACTGAAAAAAATCATTTTTCCTGAGCTACTGCGGAGCCATCGTTTTTGATACTGCCACAGCACTCGTGGCTCCACGTGAGTTAAAAAATGTCCCCTGGACAGAACTGTTAGAAATCCTTACTAACCACTATTCTCCTAGACCCTCACAGATTGCCAGGCGGTTCACCTTCCGAATGAGGAAGCAAGCAGACAAAGAGACTATCAACCAGTACATGGCTGCCCTCAGGGCTGCAGCACTCCATTGTGGGTTTGGGAGCTACCTAGATGACATGCTCCTTGACCAGCTAGTCTGCAGGGTCAAGGACCTTCACCTCCAAAGATGCCTACTCGCTAGGAAGGACCTCAACCTCGCTCAAGCCGTCGAGGAAGCCCTGGCAGCGGAGCTGGCAGCACATTCAGCCACCGAGATCCAAGGTCCTGTTTCCAAGCAAATTGCAGTTTCCGTCCACTCTGAAGAGGTGGTCATCGAGGAGGACCCCAGTGATGAGGCCGACATCCACCGCCTCGCCCACGCCAGACACCCGCAGGTAGGAGCCAAGCAAGAAAGCAACAGTCCACCCAAGCACATCACTCTGTGCCTATCCTGTGGTGGATCTCACCCGAGGGCCACCTGCAAATTCAAGGGAGCCACCTGCAACAATTGCCACAAAAAGGGGCACATCGCCAGAGTCTGCCAAGCCGCTCACAACTCGGCACAAAGGGACCCTTCCTTTTCACATTCTGGACCCCAAAGGCAAGTATTGAACTGTCGCACTTGCCACTATGCTAAGCACACTTGCCATGCTATTAGTAAAATCTCACTCTCCGTTTTATTAGAAGGTAAACCTTGTCGTATGGAGGTTGACACGGGGTCAGCGCTCTCAATTATCTCTTGGAGCACCCTCAAGAAACTACAGCCCAGACTATCCAGAAACCGGCTCCAGAAGTGCCAGCTCAATCTGAAGGACTACCAGGGGAAGGACATCCCTGTAATCGGCAAAGGCAAGTTCCTTGTTAATTTTAAAACTTTCAAAGGCCACCTACCTCTAGTGGTAGTTAACGGCAACCTCCCTACACTCTTGGGGCTTGATTGGTTCCCCCATCTCGACCTAGGATTAACAGGAGTCCATGCTGTCTCAACCTCTGACACTGACTCCTTATTCGCTGACTACTCAGACGTATTCAGCGATGAGCTGGGGTGTTATAACGGTACCCCTATCTCATTCTCAGTCGACCCCCAAGCAGTCCCAATCCGGTTGAAACCTCGTAGAGTCCCATTCGCCATTCGGCCTAAATTGGATGCGGAACTGGATAAATTATTAAAACAAGGGGTCATTGAGCCAACAGATTTTGCCAAATGGGAGACGCCCATTGTCACACCCCTCAAAAAAGACGGTAGTCTGAGAATTTGTTCAGACTACAAAACCACAATTAACCGTTTTTTACAAGTTAGCGCTTACCCAGTACCCGTCATTCAACATTTATTGCACACTTTTGAACCTGGCAACATTTTTGCCAAATTGGACATGTCTCAAGCGTATCAACAGTTCCCTGTTGACAATCAAACAGCCGAACTTCAAACCATTGTCACCCACAGGGGTGCTTTCCGGTGCAAGCGTCTCCAATTTGGCGTAAGTGTTGCTCCAGGCATTTTCCAATCCCTCATGGAGCGGATATTGCAGGGCCTCCCTGGTGTAGTACCCTACTTCGACGACATTTTGGTCTCGGCCAGGGACAGACCCCAACTCTTCCAGAGAGTTCGAGCAGTGTTAGAGAGGTTCAGACAGCATGGCCTCAAATTAAAAAGGGAAAAATGTGCCATTGCCACTAGACAGGTGGACTTTCTGGGTTATAAAATTGATGCCTCAGGCATTCACCCCCTGGAGTCCAAGGTTAAGGCAATTCACGAGGCACCCACACCAACCTCCAAAGCAGAACTGCAGGCCTTTTTGGGATTATTGAATTTTTACGCATCATTCCTGCCCCACAAAGCATCTGTGGCGGAACCCCTGCACAGACTTTTGGATAAAAAATCATCTTGGCACTGGGGACATAAGGAAGACACCGCTTTTCGCGCAGTCAAATCACTACTCACTTCAGATGCAGTCCTTATTCAATTTGACCCTAACCTTCCATTAGTGCTGGCAGCTGACGCATCCCCTTTTGGAATTGGGGCAGTGTTAAGCCACAGGCTCCCCAATGGCTCCGAGGCCCCCATCGCCTTCTTTTCTAGGACGCTCTCTGCAACAGAGCGCAATTACAGTCAAATCGATAAGGAAGCTTTAGCAGCTGTCGCAGCAGTGAAGAAATTTCATGAATTTCTTTTTGGCCACTTTTTCGAGCTAGTCACGGATCATAAACCTCTCCTGGGTCTCCTAGCAGGAGACAAACAGACTCCCCAAGTGCTGTCTCCCAGAATGACGAGGTGGACCCTTTTCCTAGCAGCGTACTCGTATAAACTCATACATCGTCCGGGAAAAACATTAACCCACGCAGACGCCCTCAGCCGCTGCCCCCTGCCTGCTCCAGCTGAAGATCCTGCCCCGGTCCACACTATCTTCGAGGTCGCCCAGCTTGACCTTCCCATCACTGCCCTTGACATCGCCTCCAAATCCAAGGCAGACAAAACGATCGCCCAGGTACTGGACTGGGTGAGGAGGGGGTGGCCGGGAAATAACATTGAAACCAAATTCACGCCTTTTAAGACCCGTCAACAGGAGTTATCGAGCTTGCAGGGCTGTTTGCTGTGGGGCACCCGAGTGGTCATTCCGACCTCACTTCGCACCCGAGTCTTGGAGGCATTACACGAGGGCCACCCTGGCATCGTCAGGATGAAGGCGTTGGCACGCAGCTACGTCTGGTGGCCAGGCCTCGACGATGACATCATCAGATGGGTAAGCTCTTGCCATCCCTGCCAAGAATCCCGACCATCCCCTCCAATCGCCTCCCCCACTAAGTGGGAAAGCGCCAGCGCACCTTGGTCCAGGATTCACATTGACTTGGCGGGCCCGATTCACGGCAAAATGTTCCTGGTGGTCGTGGATTCTTACTCAAAGTGGATTGATGTGGCCCAACTATCCACGACCACCACACAAGCAGTTACTAAGGCGTTGACCCGCCTGTTCGTAACACACGGGTTACCAGACTCTATTGTTTCCGACAATGGCCCCCAGTTTGCCTCAGCCGAGTTCAGTCGTTTCGCCGCTAACCTGGGCATCCGCCACATCTTCACGGCTCCCTTTCATCCTGCCAGAAACGGTTTGGCAGAGAGAGCCGTTAGGACCACTAAAGAAGCATTAGCCAGGTTCAGCAAGGAAGACTGGCATCACAGACTCTCCCGTTTCTTGCTGAGCCAGCACTCAACCCCATGCACAGTCACTAATAAGTCCAAGGCTGAACTCCTGATGGGTAGACGCTTGTGAACAGTGTTGGACAGGCTTCACCCTCATTACTGCCCTGACTCTCCCCTCGCTTCAACGTTGGGGGTTAGACATTTTGTCTTACAGGAACCTGTGTTCGCAAGGAACTACGCTGGAGACCCCTTGTGGATCCCAGGAGAGATCGTGGCCATCACTGGCCCCAGGTCGTACCGAGTCAGGCTGGAGGATGGCCGCATCTGGAAAAGGCACCTGGATCAACTTCGGAGGCGCCACGGTACCCACGCCAACGTTGACTCATGGGCGCAGATCAGTCCAAGGCCACTACATCAACCACACATCAACACCAGTCCCGGTGACCCGTCACCACCACCAGTCGAGCCAGGGAGTCTGGACATGGACCGTGACCGTCTGATGACTGACCTGCCCGATTCAGCAGACGAGGACACATCTCCATCGACCAGCTCTACGACTCCCGAACCAACGCAGACCGATGAGCAAGTTCGCGATTCCCCACTGGTCCAACCTTCCACTACAGACTCTGAGTTACTTGACAACTCACCAGAATTGCGCCGTTCAGGGCGCCAGCATAGACCACCCGCTTATTTAAATGACTATGCGTGTTCGCATCTGGGGGGAAGGGGTGTTATGTCCCTGGAACTTGCAAGAGTTCCCACCCAGGTCTGCTCACGCTGCGGGGGCATTTGCTGTCCCTCATTGGCTGGTTTCCCCCAGCAGCCGGCTATAAAAGCAGGCTGCGGGGTTCAACCAGTCGCTGATCGCTGCGAGCCAGTTCCAGGCTTGGCGAGCACGTTCAGTCCTTTATTGTTCCAATAAAGTATTGTTGCATCCATGCCCTGGTCAAGCCTCTCATTGCTCAACTACAACAGGGGGGGCTGAGCGATCCGGCTCCCCTCAGAGAGGAGCGGCGAGGGGTCTTGGCAGAGGGGGGGAGGAGAGGTGGCAGGATTTCTGGGTCCTCGGAGGGGGAGTGGCTGGTCCGGGCCAAGGAAGCGGGGCGGGCGAGGAGAAGGGGGAGAGCCAGGTTGTCTGTTGGGGAGGGGAGCCAGGGAGGCGCTGCTAAGGGCAAAGCATTTGGGGGTCTGGGCGGGGGGGCGTGTGGCGGGGGGAGGAGAATGCTTGGGGGAGCAAGGGGGCCTTGAAGAAAGGGTGGGAAGGAGGGGGAACATGGCAGGGCGGGGAGGGGAAGCGCCGCTGAAAGACCAGAGAGGAGCCGCCGGAGGTAGCGAGCCAAAGGGGCACTGTTCTCTTTGACGGCTTGGCTGGCAGTGCGCCTGGAGCCCCCCCTCCCGCCTTCTCCAAACCCCTCCCTTTCCCTTCGCGCTGCCCGACGGTGCCAGAAGTCCACCAGCTCCGAGGCCTCTGCCGCCCCCTACTGGAGTCCCGCTGGAGTGCTGCTTTGCCCTTCCCACAGGGGGCGCTCTTCTTCCCTGTCTTCCAAGGGGGATCCGGGGTTGCCGGGAAGGGAGAGTGGGAGAGGGAGGGAGGGAGAGACCGAGAAAAAAAGAAAATAGATTGAGCAACCTGTGAGTTAGCCAAGTCTTGGTGCAGGGCTTTAACGCCTCACAAAAGGGAAGAAGGGAGACTAGCATTTTCCAAAGTGTGAAGTTGAAGATGAAGGGACTTTCATTCCCAGAGTTCCCTGCCCAGCATCAGGAAGTCCATGCCTTGTTGGGAGGGGAACTCTGGGGGTTGAAGTCCATTCCTCCTCAAGTTTGAAAAATTCGGATGCAGACCAGCCCCTCTCCATGTCCTGCCTCCATTTTGGGGAACAACAAAGACCCCTGAAGAGACCCTCAGTCATTGGCTATCTTGCACAATGCAGGAACCATGGTTTCTTATGGCCATCAGAAGTGAAACAACCTCTCCCCCAGCCCCCCTCCCTCCCTGCCCTCACTAGGGAGGGGGCTGACCCCCTGCAGACCCCCCTGGCAGTGCAGGACCTCTGTGTGCCCCCTCCTCACAGCACAGCCCCCTGCCAAACCCTCTCCGAATCCAGCCCATTGGAGGCCGCTTGACCAGTGAGGAAGAAGCCAGGCCCAGAGAGGCCCCTCAGCCTCACCCAGCTAGGCAGGAAGGTTGCCCGGAAGCCCCCAGGGGAAACTGCTCAGAAGTGGTTGCCATTGCCTCTTTCCCAGAGCTCCGAGAAAGGGGCTGGTCCAGAGCCTCCTAGCTGGCTTGGCACCCCAGGTAGGACTGGAACTCAGGGCCCCCTGGGATTGAACTACCACCCCACCTGACTGACTCTAGTGAGATCCACACGACCCACTGAACCCGGTCTCTTCCCCAGTGGCTGCATTCACACCTGCACCTTTTAATCGTGACGACCCAAAGGGGTGTGGTCCAAAGGCAACCCAGTCAGATAATTAGTAGGAGTCCCTTTATTAGCTCCAACTTTGCCCCCAATGTCGTGGTTACCTTCTGGGCTGGAGGAAAACTCTCCCAGGAACAGCCTTTGGTTGCAGAGAATCTAGACCAAAACGTGATCAACAAACACTGTAACTAGAAGTCCAATCAAGGCAAGAGGAGGTCATCAGTTCAGCAGGGCAGGAGAAGGAATTCCCGACTTGAAGGCATGGCAATAACTCAACACGGTTGGGAAGACGCCAGGAACACAGATAAGCAAAGTCAACACAAGATATACTCACCTTTGCTCCCAGCAGACACCGCACTCAGCTTGCATCTCTTTTAAACGTTCTTCCCAATGGGGTGAGCCTGTAGTGCCGGTGCCTCGAATGCCCCCTGCCACCTCTTAGTATCCCCAAGGGGGCCGTCAAGGGGCACTAAGAGGCAGGAGGGGGGCGTTCAAGGTACCAGCCCTGCAGGCTCACCCCATTGACTGTTGCACCATTGCAGAGCCACTGCCTCGAATGTGGGCATGGTGGCTTTGCTCTAATTTCCCCAATGTGCTGCCGTATTCGAGGCACCAGTTTCAGAGTAGTGCAACAGTCAATGGGGTGAGCCTGCGGGGCCAGCACCTCAAACACCTCCCTGCCATCTCTTAGTGGCAGGAGGATGCCGCAAGGGCCGTAAGGGTCATAAGTCACTTGGTTCAGTGCTGCTGTAGCTTCTCATGGTTGTAAGTCGAGGGCTGCTTCTTTCATGAAACGATCGGTCCCTCTGGATTGAAACAAAAGCTCCCTTCCTCCACCTGAATGAATTTGCCTCAAGAAAGGTGGGGAACCTCTCGCATCATCTCCAAGATTTTAGGGCCTCCCCAGATGATCGTTAAATCCCATCTTGAACTCTGGATCGCTTTCACTTGCTTGGTCTTGCCCAGCCACCTGGGGCCTGAGACCGTGTGGTTCCAGGTGTTTCTCTGGATACACCTCAGGCACCTTCGCCTTCTCACTTTCTTCCCCTTCTCAGTTAAGGTGGCTGACATGCTGGAAAGCCAAACACGGTCCCTGGCAGGTTCATCTCAATGGAAAAGGACTTTTCCCACAACCAATTTAACACAGGAGAATTGTAGATCTTCTGAGAATGGGATGAAAAGAGAGTCTGCTTTGCAAGAGTGGAACCTCCCACTCCAACGTTGTCCTCTCTGTAGCCTGGTGACTTGTCTTGGGAACAGGGAAGACTCCTGGCTGCCATTTTGAGAGGGTGCCCACAGCAGATCCCCTCCCTCAGATTCAAATGGGCCTCAATCGGGCTCTCCCTTTCCTTGCCTTCCTTCTGATGTGCGACTCACATGGAGCTTTGCTTTCTCTGTCTCCCAAGTGCAAAGAGCTGATGAGCCCAGTGAAGAAGTCCCTGAAGCATCTGGAAGAGCCAGAAAAAAAGCCATTAGAGAGGAAGAGCAACTGGAGCAAAGTCGGAGTTGCCTGCTCAAGGTAGGAGACCACATGGCTGAATGTTTGAAAATCCACCCTGAACAGGAAGTTCTTGAAGAATGGAGGCAGTGATTTGCCTGCCCACCAATTCTGCAATCTCTCTCTCTCCCTCCCTCCCTCCCTCCGTCCCTTCCTCTCTCTTGTCCAGATGTTGCAGTCAGATTTGTGAGTCGGGAGTCTTTTTGAGTTTGGAGGTCTAAGGAAGAAGAGGCAGAACCTGGGGATGGAGTTAAAAGAGGAATCGCCTCGAATCTCTACATAGCCACAGGCAAACAGTCCAACTCCCCTTCAATACCTGTTGCAATGCCTCAAATGAGATGCTGTCTCCAATTGTTGAATTCCCCTTTGTAATGAAATATGTTGTTAAATATGAGTGTTAAAAACAAAATCCACATTTTAGTCCAAACCCCTAGAAAACCACAATACCGGCATTTGCAATAGTCAAGAAAAGTGGCAGACTGGTCATGCCATGCTTGCATCAAACTCTGCAGACTTTATCTTGGGAGTCTTCATCACTCAAATTTGAAGTAACACATTTTTGTGTAAGAGGGAACTTTTGGGCCCCAGAAGAAAGCATCTCTGTTATATCGGTAGATCGGTCCCAAGGAGAGATGCGAGAACAGTGATTTTCAAGCTTTTTTATTGTATGCTTAGATCGGCTTGTCAGGCTTCGGATCGGTGGCGGTTTAGATAGAACTTGCTTTCGGAGCCGCAGCCAATGACATCATTTCGAATCTCCCGTGATCAGTTTATCCAATTGCGCGTGATTCGCAACCGGCCAATCACTGCGGCTTACTCAGCCAATCTGAGCGCAGTGCATCTTAACCAATCAGAATTAAGTATTACAAGAATGCTAATACAGTTAATACAGAACACCCCTCCCCTCTTGGTATAGTCCTACATAACTTAGTCCCGTAAGTAGGCGGGGCTCCGTATCTGTCTACTGGACCTGCGCAGGTTAGTTGGTGCTTGGTCTTCGAGTGGTTCGGTTGGGTTCTGTGTTGCTCTCTGCCTCATCGATGGACCCGCGTGTAAGGGTGAGTCGGGCCTTTCGCTGCAGCTCCCTCCCGGTTTACCCAGGCTGCTGGCTTCGCTGCTCCTGCCTGGTCTTTCTGGGCTGGTTGAGCTGGCTTGGCTGCTCCTTCCAGGCGAGGCTTCGAGCTGGTCATGTACCGGTGGTTCGGCTGGTGAGTATTCTTGGTTTCTTTCTTGTTGGGGTTGTCTGTTTTGTTTTTTGGGGTTTTCTGTCCCCCCTTGGCTGGTGTTTGGGTTATTCCCCCCTCCCGGTTCTTTATTTCTCTGTGTTTGCATGTCGGTTGTATTTCCTGTGTTAGCTCTCGATCTTAGCTGATCGATGTGCCTCTTCCATGCTTGTCCATCTTTCATTTGTAACCGGTATGAGCGGGGACCTGTTACCTGGGTTATCATTGCCGGTACCCAGAGTGGGTCCCCTGTGAAGTTCTTTGCATATACTGCGTCGCCTGGTGGGAACGTTCGGTGCTTGTTCGATGAGTCGGGGTGGTGGTTCTGGGTTGTATGTGGGGTGCAGTCTGTCTAGTGGAGACCTTAATTTCCTCCCCATTAACAGTTCTGCCGGGCTTTTGTTGGTTATAGTGTTTGGCATTATATGTTGTATAAATAACATTTTATTAATTTTGTCTTGCATTTCCCCGGTTTCAATTTTTTGAATTGTCTTTTTTGTGAACTGGACCATTCATTCTGCCCTCCCATTCGCCGCTGGATGTGCTGGCGCTGTCAGTGCATGCTGTATTCCCCGTTCCGCTAGGAATTTTTCAAATGTGAGCGCGGTGAACTGGGGGCCGTTATCTGATACTATCACATCTGGGAGGCCGTGGGTTGAAAATAATTTGTTGAGTTTTTTGATGACACCGTCTGTGGTGGTAGTTTTCATTTTGCTTACTTCCAACCAGTTGGAGTAAGCATCTACCGTTATCAGGAATGTGTGCCCTTTGGTTGGCCCGGCGAAGTCTATGTGAATACTGGACCATGGCCCTCTGGGGGTTTCCTATTCTAGGATTGGGGCAGAGGGTGGGCTTAGCCTGGACTCTTGGCATTGCCTGCACGCTGCCACCCAAGCTTCAATTTGCTTGTCCATCCATGGCCACCAGGCGTAACTCCTGGCCAGGGCCTTTGTCCTAACGATGCCCGGGTGCCCCTCATGCAACATTTCCAAAACCCTTTTTTGTAATTTTTCTGGAATGACAACCCTGTCTCCCCACAATATACAACCTTTTTGTGTGAAAAGTTCAGTTTGTCAGCTCTGAAAGGTCCTGAATTGTTCGTTGTCATCTCTTTCTGGCCACCCTTTTTCCACCCAATTTAATATCCGCACCAGACATTTGTCTTTTTTGGTTTCACGGGCAATGTCTGACTCAGTCAGGGGAAGGTTGGGTAGTGTCTCAATGTTCAGGGTGGACGTTGTGGGTGCCGGGTCGGCGTCCAGGTCAGGCAGGGGTGTGCGGCTCAGGGCATCTGCATGTGAGATTGTCTTACCGGGTCGATGTGTTAGCAGGTAATTGTAGGCGGCAAGGAATTCGGACCACCTTGTCATTCTAGGAGATAGTATGTTCGGGGTAGCCTTGTTCCATGCCAGGATCCCTAACAGCGGTTTGTGGTCGGTGGTGATGGTAAATGTTCCGCCGTAGAGGTACTCGTGGAACCTCTTTACGGTGGCGATGATTGCAAGGGCCTCCTTGTTCAGCTGGCTGTAATTCCTTTCCAGTTTTGATAGGGTTCTTGAAAAGAAAGTGATGGGTGCTTCTTTCCCATCTGGGAGTGGCTGAGGATAGCCCTGACACTGAAAGGTGAGGCGTCGCATGTTACTGTTAGCGGTAGGGTCTCGCTGTATTGGATGAGAACAGCATCTGATGTGAGCAGGTCCTTTGTCAGGTTGAATGCGTTTTCCTCTCGCCTCCCCCAGTTCCAGGTGGCTGTTTTGTCCAACAGCCTATGCAATGGTTCTGCCGCGGTCACCTTTTGGGGCAGGAAAACATTATAGAAGTTAATCAGTCCAAGAAATGCCTGCAGTTCTGTTTTATTTCTTGGTCTAGGGGCTTCCTTGATGGCCCTGATTTTTTTTTTTTCCATTGGGTGGATTCCGTGCTGGTCTAGGAGGTACCTAGAAATTCGACCTTCTCAGTGCACAGCTAACATTTTTCTTTTTTGACTTTCAGCCCCGAGTCTTTGAATTTTTGTAGTACCTCCCTCAGGCGGCTTTCCAATTGTTTTTGATTGGCCACTGACACCAGCACATCGTCAAAGTAGGGCACTACCTCCTTGATTCCTTGGAGTAGCCTTTCCATTAGGCTCTGGAAAACCCCTGGTGCTACGCTGAGTCCAAATTGGAGTCTCTTGCAGCGAATGGCCCCCCAGTGGGTTACTATGGTTTGCACCTCTGAGGTTTCCGCGTTGACCAGCAGTTGTTGGTAGGCCTGTGCCAGGTCGAGCTTCGCGAAAACCTTTCCTCCCCCCAGTGAGTGCAGAAGGTGCTGTACTACTGGGATGGGGTAAGCACTTTGCTGTAGAGCGCGATTGAGGGTGGCCTTGTAGTCCCCACAGATTTTCACTGACCCATCTGGCTTGACCGGGTTGACTATGGGAGTTTCCCACCTGGCATGGTTGGTTGGCTCTAGTACTCCCTGTTCGATGAGCTTGTCTAGCTGCTTATCGATCTTGGGTCTGAGTGCGAAGGGCACTCGCTGCGGCTTAAGGCGGATTGGGGCAATGCTGGGGTCTAGGCTGAAGGATATAGGGGGCCCTCGGTACTTGCCTAGGTTGCCATCAAAGACCTCCTGGAAGTCGTTCGCGAGTTGCTCCTTCCAGTCCACCTTGGCGACGTGGTTGATGCCCGTCACCTTGATTCCCAGCGGCGCGAACCATTGCAGTCCTAAAAGGCTAGTGTGGTCTTTGTCTGCGATAGTCAGGGGAAGTATTTCAGTGCACCCTTTAAATGTGATTGTAAAGTGTCCTATTCTGACCACGGGGATGCGGTTCCCCTGGTAGTCCTTTAGGATTAGTTTCTGGCTTTCCAGCTCGCGCCTGTGGATGGTAGGCACCAGGCGCTTGATTTCCCGCCATGCAACCATGGAGAGGTAAGATCCCGAATCCACCTCCATTTTGCATGGCCGGCCTTCGATGCCTACTTCCATGTGTACCTTTTGGGCATCCCAGCTTGAAGAATGGCCGATGACGACCATCTGGTGGGTTTCTTCTCTTTGTTGGGTCTCGCTGAGGTGCCTGTTCCTCCCGTCTCGGTTCCACCGGATCACAGCTTGTCGGTCCCTGGCCCGGGGAGGGGGCTTCTCATCTCTGGGGGCTGCCGTCGCGTCGCCGGGGGCTATGGTTTCACGTGAACTGGCAGACTTTGGCGATGTGGCCCCGCTTGTCGCAATGTTGGCAGATTGCGTCGAAAAATTGGCATTCTGACCGAGAATGGTCACCCTCATACCCAGTGCACAGGAACCCCGACTTATGACCTCGCTGCTCACACCGGTCCTGTTCTGCTTGGAGTTGGTGGATGTCCTCCTCTTTGTCTGCGGTGTCAGAGAGGGAGTCGAGGTCGCCATGATGAGTGGTGGTGGTTGCTCGGCGGCTGGTTTTGGAGTGTGTCTCAGGCATTGGGGTTGCCTCAGTGGCCGCGGGCCAGACTCCTGCACTTGCCAGTTGCATCCGAGCCTCCAACTTCCTGGTTGCCTCGGCTGCGGTTGCTTCTGAATGCTAATACAGTTAATACAGAACACTCTCCATCACTGCTTCTTTGGGGCACCTCTTTTCCCCGGCATGAAAAGTCTGGGCTTCTGGCCCAGCTCTTAAAAAGAGAAAATTAAAATAGCTGTTCACCTCCTTTCAGGAATCTATGGGTATTTGCCTCCAAGTTTACTGAATTTAACACCAAGAAAGTACATAAGTTGTACAAGATGACTAGCAAAAAGCAAGCCCGGGAACAGAAGGTAAGAACAGAGGGGTGTCTGTGTGTCTGCATGTGTGTGTGTTGTGTTTTGTGGCTGTGTGGTAGAATGAAAGGGATACAAATATAAATAAAGAGAAGGAAGGAAAGGGAACATTTTGTGCAAAAGAAAACCTCAGGAACGAGAGGAATTCTGGTTGAGACTTTTAGACGGGACTGTGCTCTTTCTTTCTTTCTTTCTTTCTTTCTTTCTTTCTTTCTTTCTTTCT